>PVLC010001330.1:21131-88846 GCA_004027655.1 Graphiurus murinus | reverse complement strand
GAGCTGGGCATGGTGATGCACGCTTATCCCAGTATTTGGGAGACTGAAACAGAAGGATAAGCAGGTTCATGGCCAGCCTAAGCAACTTGGCCCTCTACAATTTAGTGAGACCCTGTTTCCAAAATAAAAAGTAAAATAGGGCTGGGAGTATAGCTCAAGAGTTAGAATACCCCTGGGTTCAACCTCCAGTAACCCCCCCCCCACACACACACACACATACACAAAAAGGCAATTGAATTGAATAGATACTTCTCAAAAGAAGAAATGCAAATAGCCAATAAATTTATTAAAAAGTATTATTGCAATTAGGAAAAGGCAGATCAAAGTTACACTGATTCTATCTAATTCCAGTTAGAATGGTGGTCATCAAGAATACAAACAATAAGCCGGGCGTGGTGGCGCAGGCTTGTAATCCCAGCATTCGGGAGGCTGAGACCGGAGGATCCGGGTTCGCAGCCAGCCTCAGCTACCTAGTGAGGCCCTCCGCAACTTAGTGAGACTCGGTTTCAAAATAAAGAATAAAAAATAGGGCTGGGGGTATAGCTCGGAGGTAGAATGCCCCTGAGTTCAATCCCCAGTACTGCCAAAAAAAAAAAAAAAAAGAATACAAACAATAAATGCATCGATGTGGGGAAATAGGAACTCAAATTATTGGTAAGACTGCAAATGAGTATTACATGGAGATCAGTATGGGGGTTCTTCAAAAGACTAAGAGTGGAACCACCATATGACCCAGCTATACCACTCCTTAGTATCTTTCCAAAAGAAAATCAGAACACTATAGTGATACATGCATATCCATGTTTATAGCAGCACAATTCACAATTGCCAAATTATGGGACCAACCTACGTGTCCGTCAACAAATGAACAAATAATGAAAATGTGGTATATACCCACAGTGGAATTTGACTCGACCATAAAGAACAAAATTGTGTTGTTTGCTGGAAAATGGATGTAACTAGAAAATATGCTAAGTGAGATTGGCCAGTCTTAGAAAGTCAAGGGTTGAATCATTTCTCATGTGGAAGCTAGAGAGAAAACAGGAAACAAAAGGGACTTTTGATAATTGAGGAGCATAACCAGTAAAATAGTGGAAGGGGGTATGGGGTGAGAGATAGAAAGAAGAAAAATAACTGATGAAAGCAGTAGTTCAATTATACTATGCCTGTGTATGAAAACATCACTCCCAATCTCACTGTTACGTATGGGGAGGGCCAAGGTAGCGGAGTGAGACCTGAAGGGAAACACACCAAGACCTGTGTGCATGTTTGCTTGTGTGACTTTGAACCTTACTATGATGTATAATTACAATGTACCAATAAAAGTATTTTAAAAATGCAAGTCAGCATTTCTTCCCTTGGTTGTGATCCCCGAACTTCTAATTGAGCAGTTTTTCCCACCCAAATTTATGAGACACATTTGGTGATATGGTTTTAATATTGTAAAACATAACTATGCTTGTTTTTTTTTTTAATCGTCTTATATTTTTAAAAAGCTGATGTGAATCTTTTCCTTACCATATTCTCTGCATAATTTTTATTCAAATGACCTATTTTTTTCAGTGGCCAATGATAATGCTCCTGAGCATGCTTTGAGACCTGGTTTCTTATCTACTTTTGCCCTTGCAACAGACCAAGGGAGCAAACTTGGACTCTCAAAAAATAAAAGCATCATCTGTTACTATAACACCTACCAGGTAAGTTTATAATTATCAAATGGTTTGCTAATTTCTATAGTTCTGTTAGCTTTGAAGGAGATGAAATTTTAAAATCTTAGCCTTCAAATTGGTTATACTAAAACTATAGTTTTGTTTTACATTTTTAAACCAGGAAAAAATTACTGTGGAAAAGTACTTAAAAGATTTAAAAATAAACTACATGTTATCCTAAAAAGACTGTTAGACCACTGCTCCAGTAGATGGTGCAGTTAGCTAAACAGCTATGCATGGTTTTTTTTGTTGTTGTAACAGATAAAAAAAATTCTCTTGAAAGTGAAATAATGTTGTTTAAGTTGCATTTAGATAAGTTATTGTTGCTGATTCTTTTGTATGAAATGCATATATAAGAAGAGTTTATTATTTGTGGGGAAGAAATTGGTTATTGTACATCTTTTCATCTCTAGCTACATTTTCTTAAGAATAAATTAATTTCTTCTTTAGAATGATGTTTCCTAGAGTATGATTCATGTACCACTGATGACATACAGTGATATTTTTTACTTAAAAGTTAGGTATTTTTAAAGTATATTAGGAAAAAGATAACCAACCCATCTGACCTTAATTTCAACAGTAAGAATTAACATTGAAGCTAAGTTTCCTTTTGTGTGTGTGTGTGTGTGTGTGTGTGTGTGTGTGTGTGTGTTACTGGGGATTGAACCCAGGCTCATTCTACCTCTGAGCTACACCCCCAGCCCTATTTTCTTTTTTATTTTGAAACAGGGTCTCACTAAGTTGTTGAGGCTAGTTTTGAACCAGCAATCCTTCTTTCTTAGCCTCCCAAGTACTAGGATTACAGGTATGTGGCACCACACCCAGTTCTAAGTGTGATACTGGGGATTGAACCCAGGGCCCTCTACCTCCAAGCTATACCCCAACCCTTTTTATATTTTGTTTTGAAACAGGGTCTTCCTAGGTTACTAAGAATCTCACTAAGTTGCTGAGCTAAGGTAGCTAATATAAGTTAATTCACATTATAGTGACACACAGGAGGAAGAAAAAGTCACGAAGATAGAACAACAGTATTTCCCCATTATCAATGGGAGATTTGTTCCAAGACTCCCAGAAGACGCCTGAAACCACAGATGGCACTAAATCTTATGTATACTATATTTTTGCCTAAACTTACAAATTCATGATAAAGTTTAATTTATAAATTAGGCAAGGTAAGAGATTAACAACAATAACTTGCCATAGATCTTTGCACCTCAGCATTTGACTCTTTTTTTTTCCTTATTAAGTTGAGGACTTTTATCTTTTCATTTAAAGGAAGGTCTCTATGATTTCTCTTAGTCATATCTGAATTACTAGCATCACTCCTGTAGGACCATTATTAAGTAAAATAATCCCCAGTATCACACTTAGCACTACAGTACTACGAAAATTAGTCTGATAACCAAGATGATTACTCAAGTGACTAAAGGGTAGCAACATATACAGTGTGGATACCTTGGATAAAGGTTTAATTGACAGCTTGGCCAGAATAGAGTGGCACCCTGTGATATTTCATTATGGTATTAGAATGGTGTGCAATCTAAAACTTGTAAATTATTATTTCTGGAATATTCCACATAATATTTTTGGGTTATGGTTGACTTCAGGTAACTAGAATCTTGGAAAGCAAAACCACAAACAAGGATATGGGGACTTGTACTTGAATGACTAAGAAACTGCTACCTTTAGCTATTTAATTATAACTATTCATTGAACATCTGCTATGTAATTGATACTCAGACTTTAGAGATGAAAAGATTCAGATAAGTGGATATGGTTCCACCTTGAAAACATTGCAGGCTAAGTGGTATTACTGTCTCTTAAGAGATAATTAGTATGTTTTATGGAAATGTTTACTTTTAGTTCCTTTTTATTTCATGATGTAATGTTAGGCTAGTAACATTGACCATTTTAAATTTTTGAAAGATTAAAAATTTAAGTTAAATTATACTACCTTTTCACAATGTAACATATTTGGATCTTTTCTTTGTAGGTGGTTCAATTCAATCGTTTACCTTTGGTGGTGAGTTTCATAGCCAGCAGCAGTGCCAACACAGGTTTGTTTTGGTTACCTTAATTATAGCTTTTAATTCATTATATTACCATATCTATGCAGTAGAATATAATAGGAATAATAAATTTACAGTCAGAAAACTTGAATTTATGTCCCAGCTTGGCCATATTTTTTTCCTTGACCTTGGGAAAAATAATTTCTCTGAATCCTAGTTTCCTTATCTGTCTGTATAATGGAGTTAATATCTGCTTTCTCTATCTTATGGGGTAAATAAATTTTTTCAGGTAGGAAGGAAAATTAAATGTTATCTTGAGTGCCACATCTTGCTCACATTAAATCAGTTTAAGAAAGCAGAGATGGAGAAGATAACCAAAACAAAACATGTAAAATAAACAAAGATGACTTAATTATGGACCAAGTAATTAGAGTCTTAAACATTTTGAGTGATAGCAAGATGAACGTGATTGAAAGTTTAGAGTGTGAATCAGATGAACGCATTCATATTCTTCCTGAGGGCTGAAAAATTTGAGAACACCAAGAAGCCATACTTTCTATAGAAAATAATAAAATCTTTTGATATCCAATATCTTTCAGTGGGTATTTATGTATAAAATGACAATATTCGGATGGATTGTAATCTTTTTATTCTCTTATGCATGAAGTAAGGGCTTTTTCTTTTAAGGCCTATCTTTCAGATTTGATTGCTATTGGAATATACTAGATATCCCTTCCTTTTTCTCTCAAGCAAACCAGGTTGTTCTTCTAGCTTTTGAAAGTAAGATAAATACATTAAGATTTTCTCAGCTGGGCATGGTGGAGCATGCCTGTAATTCCAGTACTTGAGAGACTAAGACAGGAGAATCCCAAGTTCAAAGTGTGGCTCAGCAACTCAATGAGACCTTGTTTTAAAATAAAAAGGGCTAGGGTGTGTGGCTCAGTGGTAGAGTGCCCCTGGGTTTGGTCCATGGTACCACAGTGAGGGAAAAAAGATTTTCTTTTCGAAGCCCATTACACTACATATATTTCATTCTGTATCACTAATACAGGTATTTTTCATCCCTCTACTTTAGTAATATATGATGAAAGTAAACTTTATAATGAATATGGAATTTTTGTTTACTTTAGTCAGAATTACAGTATTTTGTTTTAGTTATGGGGAATAAACTGCCAAATTTTCTATTTTGGAAAAAGGAATTAAAGTCAATGACTTCCAGGAAGTCTGAAAATCTTCTAACAATCTAATTTTTTAAAATCTCTTTGTTTTAGGACTAATTGTCAGCCTAGAAAAGGAACTTGCTCCATTATTTGAAGAATTGATAAAAGTTGTGGAAGTTTCTTAATCTGACAGCAGCTGCGATATGTACCTTGTCTTCATTATAACAACACAATATCAACCCAGCAATCTTTAGACCACAGTAATACTTTTATTCATGTACTCAAGAAAGGTCCCCTTTTTCACCTTATCCTAAAGAGCGTCTATAATTTACAGACAGATTGGTTGTTATATTTACTTATAAGATCTTTTTGTCATCTAGTGAGATCTTGTAATACCACAGAAATGGTTCAGTCTATCACAGCTCCCATGGAGTTATTCCCAGTCACCTGATATGAATGAGACTGTTCAGTGGATCAGAATCAAAATGGTACATTGATCCACTTGAGCCATTAAGTATTCCCTATTGTACAGTAGTCCCAGGCCTGCAAGAATGCAGCAGACCCTTTTTATTATGAATAATAATGACATATTTCTTTAGATTATGTTTTATTTCTTTGCATTGAGTGTGAGGAAGACAAATGGCTTAGTAAAAGTAATAAAATCAGTACAATCACTAACTTTCCTTTGGGTATGTTATTTTGCAGTGTAGATGAATATTACTAATTGACTTGATTCTTCTCAGAGGGTGCTGCTCTTTAATGAAAAGGAAAATTTATAGCTTATGGTTTTTCTTCTTACTCTGCTTTCTATAACCAATCAGTATTTTAATGTTTGTGTGTTCTTTATAAAATTTAAATGTGACTTGTTACTGAATTCTGTTTCCAATATCAGTATGTATATAAACATGGTAGTATAGGCATTTTTCATATGTAAGTATGAATAAAATAGTATTTTTAAAAATAGTTTGAGCACTGTATAAATCTTTTTTTTTTTCCAACTTCTTCCAAAGATTTAAAGAACATAATACACTCTTTCAGCTACATGAATAAGTATTGAATGTTTCTTGTAAGTATTGGTTTAGAGATTGTTTTATCTACTGTAAACAGTCAATTAGAAAATAAACCCTACCTATGAGCCTAGTTTCATCTCCATGAAACAAGTAACACAATTGTAGGATATGCCCTTTCCATTTTAGAAATGTAATCCATTATCCAAGTTGTTAATTTCCTCCTAGGTTCTTTGACAATTAGTTTGTCACTGGTTGAATTCAATTATGTATGCATGGAGCACCTCCTGTTTGCCAGTCAGCAGAACTACCACAATGCACGGTTCTCCAAAGTGTTCACGTCATCTGAGCTCTGGAAATTGCCTTGCACATGGAATAAGTGAATCCTATCCCTAGAATTATGTAGTGAAGCACTTAGCCAAGCTCTGTGCAGCTTTCCCTCGCTTTATCTTTCCAGTACAAATATGAAATTGTCATACATTCATTTAAAACACTGATAGGTAGGTAAAGAAAGCAGGTATATAAAGTACTTCAGTAGCTGGGTGTGGTGGCACATACTTGTAATCCAGTACTTGGGAGGCTGTGACAGGAGAATCACAGATTGGAAGACAGCCTCAGAAAGTAGACTGTCAGCAACCTAGAGTCTTTTGAAACACTGTTTCAAAATAGAAATAAAATGGGGCTGGAGGTATAGCTCAGAGGTAGAATGCCCCTGGGTTCAATCTCTGGTACTAAAAAAAAAAAAAATAGAGTATTGCAATAAAGCTGTAGAGGGTACTGTAGAGTCAAGAAATAGGGGCACTTAAAATAGACAAGAGAGCTGGGGATGTGTTTCAGTGGTAGAACACTTGCCTAGCGTGAGACGCTCTGAGTTTAATCCCCAGCACCTCTAAGATGCAATAAAATAGCAAAAAAGATAGCCTTTACAAAAAAAGTAGTAGAGATAGTGTTTTATTTATAGGGAGCTATAAATAATCATTACAATCTAATGAAACATTAGACATTAAAATACAGAATTCTGCCATGTGTGGTGGTGCAGGCGTATAATCCCAGTACTTGGGAGGCTGAGACAGGAGGGTCATACATCCAACACCAGCACAATTTAGCAAGACTGGTTCAAAAATAAAACAGGGCCAAGAGTATAGCTCAGGTAGAATGCCCTGGGTTCAATCCCCAATACAATAGTAACAAAAATATAAAACTAAATTTTTTGTAGAAGATAGTGTAAAACTAGTACACAATTAGAGCAATGGAATGGTCTAACCCAGAAACACTTCTTAAAAGTTAGTAAAGGACTTAAAATCAAAGATGGCATTACAAGTTAATGGGAAAGGATTATCCAATATGTGGGTCAGGTTTTTATTTACCTTTTATGTATAGCAATTCTATAATCTCTATCAAGCTTTCATATATATATATATATATATATATATATATGTATCCTTTGGTCCAGCAATTCCTTTTCCAGGAATGTATTCTACCAGTGCACATACATGTACAAAATTAACATTTGTAAACATATTCTTTGCAGTTGGTACTAGTAAAGGATTGGAGTCAACCTAAATTTTCACCCTAGGTGGGATGATGGTATGTTCTGGTTTCTTGAACAGTACCAGTTTATGCATACCTGCTGTTCCTGGTATAATTATTGACAGTGCTCCTGGCACTCAAGTCTCCCATTCTAGGTAGAAGTTTGGTGAAATAAATTTCTACACTTGTCCAGTGGAAAAAGGAATAAGGAAGTGCTTTAAGCACTAAGGTGAAGGGATCTTTCAGGTATGTTCTTTGAAAAAAAGCATGGTTCAAAACTGACATACTAGCCGGGCGTGGTGGCGCACGCTTGTAATCCCAGCATTTGGGAGGCTGAGACCAGAGGATCTGGGTTCGCGGCCAGCCTCAGCTACCTAGTGAGGCACTCCGCAACTTAGTGAGACCCGGTTTCAAAATAAAGAATAAAAAGTAGGGCTGGGGGTATAGCTCGAAGGTAGAATGCTCCTGAGTTCAATCCCCAGTACTGCAAAAAAAAAAAAAAAAAAAAGAAACAAAAACAAAAACAAAAAAAACTGACATACTGCCGGGTGTGGTGGTGCACATTTGTAATCCCAGCATTTGGGAGGCTGAGACTGGAGGATCCAGGTTTGCAACCAGCCTCAGCTACCTAGTGAGGCACTCTGCAACTTAGTGAGACCCTGTTTCAAAATAAAGAATAAAAAATAGGGCTGGGGGTATAGCTCAAAGGTAGAAGGCTTCTGAGTTCAATCCCCAGTACCGCAAAAAACAAAAAAAACCTGACATGCTATAATTTATAAGAAAGATAGTATGTGTATATTCACATTTTTATTTGATAGTCTATCTGAAGATACACATGAAGAACCCGATTCCATCAGTAGCCTCTCAGGTAAACCTTTCATTGTAAACTTCGTTGTACTTTTTGAATTTTTTTCTTTTCTTTTTTTTTTTTTTTTTTTTTTGTGGTACTAGGGAATGAACCCAGGGGCATTCTACCCCTGAGCTCCACCTCCAGCCCTATTTTTAATCCTTTATTTTGAAACAGGGTCTCACTAAGCTGCAGAGGGTCTCACTAAGTAGCTGAGGCTGGCCACGAACATGTGATCCTCCTGTCTCAGCCTCCCAAGTACTGTGATTACAAGCGTGCGCCACCACACCCGGCTCTTTTTGAATTTTTTAACTATTCCAAAATAATAAAAAATTTCTCAGCAAGCAACAAAAAGTTAAAATGATGAGATGGAAAGGAAGAAAGTTGTATCAGTTCTCCAAATAAACAGAACTAGTAGGATATATGTGTTCGCTTTATTTCAAGGGATTGGTTTATGTGTTCATGGGGACTGGCAAGAGCTGATGCTGCAGTTTTGAGATAGGATTTCTTCCTCTTGAAAACCTCAGTTTTGCTCTTACTGGCTTTCAACTGATTGGACGAGTTCTCCCCACAGAATGAAGGATAATCTCTTTTTTACTTAAATTCAAGGGATTGTAGTTATTAAGCATATCCACAAAATTTCTTCATAGCCACACTTTGATTCATGTTTAACTAACTAATGGTACTAATCCTTGCCAAGTTGACACACAGAAAACAAGCCTCTACAGGCCATTCCTAGTCAGCTTGGGACCTGGACACATCTCCTTATGCCATAGTTTAACCTCCAAATAAAGACAATAACTAAGTCATACTTACAACCTGAAAATTCCCCAGAAGAGGATGCAAAGTCCAAGAGTGGTATTCACATTTCTTCTTACTGTTCTTTAACTTAAACATGATGCAAGCATTAACTACTATTAAGACATCTTATGTTATGAAATAAGGGAGAGAAGAAAAAAATACTTGGACATATATGTATGTGTATAATATATACATGTTTGTGTATATTATGGATATATGCAAACATCAAAATAAATAATCACAGCCAGGTGTGGTGATGCATGCCTGTAATCCCAGTACTTGGGAGGCTGAAACAGGAGGATCGCAGGTTTGAGGACAGCCTCAGTAAGTAGACTTTCATCAACCTAACAAGACCCTGCTTCTAAATAAGAAATAAAGTCAGGCTGGGGGTGTAGCTTGAAGGTAGAATGCCTCTGGGTTCAATCCCCACTACCACAAAATACATCATACATACATACATACATAATCACAGTCCTTGCTTTGCCAGCTGGACATGGTTTAAGCTAGTATTATAACTACTTTGCCAACTCACATTGGCTGTTTGTGGTGCTGCCTGGTGGGATCATTCAAATTTTCATTCCTGAGGAATGAGCCATTAGTCACCTGTATTGGGTTTTGCAGTTTTTCATTATTTTGGTCATAGGGCTTGGTGGCACTAAGTTCTGCTGGAGGATCTCCTGTACTCCTGTACTTTCTTACTTCCCTTGTGCAGTAGCAGCCCATTTCCTCTTAGTGATTAGGACTAATCACTGCAGCCAGTATAATTATTTCCTTCTGATTCAGAAACAAAGTGGCAGGGTGAAAGACTGTCTAGTTTAATAGAATCGTTGTCTCCTGGTGGATGCATTCCTCTCTTTGGAACAAAGACTTCTATACCTGCTGAGTGTCAGAACATGGGGACAAGAAGCAAAAATTGTGCTAGTGGATCACTAGGGATAATAGTGAGTGGTGCCACTCATTTCCACACCTTGATTCCTATAACTGTGCATCCTGGCTATGGAAGAAGTAATCTATATTGATGCTATTTAAACAGTCTCCTAGAAAATATTGCCCCATCCCTGCAAGGTGTTACCATCTACCTAGTGCTGTAACTGAGTCTTCAAAAGGTCATTCAACCACTTTGTCAAGCCAGCTGCTTTGGGATGATGGGGAACATGATAAAACTAATGACTTTCATGAAAAATATTAGAAATGTTGCTTTCAAAATCCAAAGAGGACCATTAGGTATTATGCCTCTTTTTTGGTCGTAGAATGGCTAGGTATAGTAAGTTATTCTACTACAGATACCTTGCTGGGCATGGTGGCACACACCTATAATCCTAGCTTCTTGGGAGTCTGAGGCAGGAGAATCTGAAGTTCAAGGCCAACCTGGGCAAGTTAACAAGACCCTGTCTCAAAATTTGTGTGTGTGTGTGTGTGTGTGTGTGTGTGTGTGTGTGTGTGTGTGTATGTGTTACTGGGGATTGAACCTGGGGCATTCTACCTCAGAGCTATACCCCAGCCCTATTTATTTTTTATTTTGAAACAGGGTCTTAGTTGCCAAGGGCATTGCTAAGTAGCTGAGGCTGACCTTGCAACCTGCAGTCCTCTTGTCTCAGCCTCCCAAATCCTGAGATTACATGCATGCCCCACCACGCCCAGTTAAAATAAAACGTTTTTTTTTTTTTCTTCTTGAGTAACTGGGGATTGAACCCAGAGGCATTCTATCTCCGAGTTACACCCCCAGTCCTATTTTTTTTATTCTTTATTTTAAAACAGGGTCTCACTAAATCGTAGAGAGCCTCACTAAGAAGCTGAGGCTGGCGGTGAACCCCGATCTCCGGTCTCAGCCTCCCAAGTACTGGTATTATAAGCATGTGCCACCATGCCTGACTAAAATAAAACTTTTTTAAAGAGCTCAGTGTTAGAGCACTTGCCTAGAAGAAAGAAAGAAAGGGGGGGGAGGGGAAGAAAGAAAAGGAATACCTTGTCAGGGCCTCTGTGACTATGGACCACTAGAAATCTCAGTTAGATGGAAAACACCTGAATTTTTCTTAAACTTGTTTCCCAGGATCTGAGACACAGATGTCTTGCCAAAGTGCTTATAGTTATTGTTACTTCTTGTTCACTAGGTCTAATCAGCATGGTGGACCCATGTAATGTCTTATGGGAGGGAAATTGGATCAAGGTTCCCGTGAACTCTAACATTTAGCTAGAGAGTTAATACACCCCTAGGATAGGACAGTGAAGGAGTATTGGCCTTGCAAGCTGGAAGCAAACTGCTTCTAGTGGTCTTTACTAACAGATATTGAGGGAAAAATTATTTTGCCAGATCAATAATCACATACCAGGCCAGGGGAAGTGTTAGCTTGCTCAGGCAGTAAAATCTTGTCTGAAACTGGTTGCCACTGGATTCACCATTGGGTAAGTTTTTGATAGTCCACTGTCACCCTCCAAGATCTGTTTTCTGCACAGGTCAAATTAGGGGGCTGAATAGGGATGTGGAGGGAGTCACTACCCTTGCATCCAGGTCTTGATGGCAGCACTAACCTCTCAAATCCCTCCAAGAGTGTGGCATCACTTTTTGTTTAGTATTTTCTCAGGCAGAGACAGTTCTTGTGGCTTCCTTCTCATGGTTCTCTTCTCTTGGCTTTTCCTACTATAATAGCCCTCATTTCAAGGTCAGGGAACCACTGTGGGGTTCCACCAGTTGCTTCATAGGTCTATACCAATTGTGCATCTGGAACTGGGGAAATAACCATAAGATGAGTTCAGGGACCCACTGTGCTCACTTCTCTGCCTCTGCTCTTTTTGGGGGGGGGGGGGTTGTTGCTTTTTTCCTATGGAAAACCCATTTCCTTTCAAATGTATCCCAGATATTTCTGAGAGTACCCATAGAGCCCTTCACAACTACTCTGAAACCACAGAGCACCTGCCAATTTGCTTTGCTCCCATGCTCTGAAATGAGCTATGCCCTCAACCCTGGCCATTGCCTGAGGGCCATTGCCCAGAGACAAGTGTCTACACTGAAGGCCAAGCATGTCTTTACAGCTACAAACATGATACGACTTACATCTCACTGTCTGTCCACTGGAGGCCTCAATGAAAACCATTCCTTTAGGTTTAACTGAGAGAGCCTGAGAATTCCACAGGTAGGAATGTGCTAAGAATCACCATTCCTGCAGGGTGTGGTGGCGCATGCTTGTAATCCCAGTACCTGGGAGACTGAGACAGGAGGATCGCAGGTTCAAAGACAGTCTCAGCAAGTAGTGAGACTCTCTTCAACCCAGGAAGACCCTGTTTCAAAAATAAGAATAAAAAAATAGGGCGAGGGGTGTCACTAGAGGTAGAATGCCCCTAGATTCAATCTACAGTAACACACACACACACACACACACACACACACACACACACACACAAATAAATAATAAATAACTGCCATTATTTTATAGTAATGTGCATACTCCGTTTGCACTCCAACCCTCTCTACTTTCAGGAGGATTCTATTCTCAAGAAGACTCATTTGCCTTTACCTGCTGGTTGCTACTCATCATGTGCTCAACATAGGCATTCTATACACTGTTGGCAAGGTAAGTACAGAAGCTGGGAGTAAGTGAGTAGAAACTTGCTCTGATTTGACATGGCAAATACGAGTTTGCTGTAGTAGTGGAGGGAGAGAGAAGTAGGATTAATGTTTACCTACAATAGTTCTCTTGCTCTCTGCTCCAAACAGGCCACCTCCTAACTCCCTGACCTTCAGCCCAGCATGTGTGAGAGGCAAGGAGAGAGGAGCTCACTTTCTTGCATGCCATTTGGGTGGGAGAAAAGGGCCCTGCCCTGCTGAGTGTTCTGATGTCCAGTGGCTCTGAAAGAGGAAGCAATTTTCCCACAGAGATAGTACTGGCCTTCCCCTCCAAGAGATGACTCTGCTACCCCAGAGGGGACATCATTCCTTGGGGCTAATATTTTCCCAGAGAGGATTCTGAGAATACCTGCTGCTGGATTGGCTATATTGTAGGGGCACTTACTTTATGATAAGCACATACCATTAGTGGACAGACCCTGACACGGACACCCCACTCGCTACTTTCTCACATTCTCCTGCTCTGATCTGCCATTAGCACAAATGTCCTCCTCCATTTTGAGTTTGGAGAAATGGCCAAGGTCCCCTCACCAGGCTCCTCTCAGGAGGTAGAAGTGCAGTCTCTGCGGGACTGCTGAGAGCAGGTGATGAGTCTAGCCTTATCTATACACACAGTGAGTATTTTTAGCTTCCACAAATGGTTAGATCCCCCTGCTGAAGCATGCTCTCCATCATACAGCTTTGTGTACCTCTCTTACACTATTGCATCTTATTTACTTCTATGTATTGTGATATATGTATTTATTGTCCTTTCCATTTTCAATTAAGAACTCCTAGAGGACTGGGACTATTTCCTCAACTTCTAGTCCTTTGTGGTTCATGGGCTAACTGAAGTATCAATGTTCTGTGTGATATTAATCATTTGTGACTGACTAATCTCACTTAGCATAGCATTCTCCAGTTCCATCCATATCCCTGCAAATGACATAATTTTATTCTTCTTTAAGGCTGAGTAGAATTCTATTGTGTGTATATCCCATAATTTTGTAATCAATTCATCTATTGATGGACATCTAGGCTGGTTTCATAGTTTGGCAATTATGAATTGTGCTGCTATAATCATACATATGCATCTGTTACTCTCATTTGTGTTTCTTTAAAATTACAAATACTTGCCGGGCGTGGTGGCGCACGCTTGTAATCCCAGCATTCGGGAGGCTGAGACCAGAGGATCCAGGTTCGCGGCCAGCCTCAGCTACCTAGTGAGGCACTCCACAACTTAGTGAGACTCGGTTTCAAAATAAATAATAAAAAATAGGGCTGGGGGTGTAGCTCGGAGGTAGAATGCCCCTGAGTTCAATCCCCAGTACCGAAAAAAAAAAAATTACAAATACTTAAAAAGTATTTAATAGAATAGTACATGCACAGCAAAGTCATGTGTTTTATTTAATAATCAGAAACAAAGGATATAAATAAACATGGTATGCTTTACAAAAAGGAAAACAATATTACCTACACAAAGAAACACCCTTGTTTCTAGAAAACAACAAAAAGTTAAAACTATACATCTCAATGAAGGTTTATTTGTAATTTCTTACCTTGCAAACGACACAATACATTTTAGCTTGATATTTGCTTTAGCCTATATCGTACAAACATAACAAAATACCTTAAAAACCTTTGTTGAAATATACAAAAACCTACTGCAGTTTCTGAGTCTTTTATGTTTAAATAACAGAGGAAACTTATTTAACAAGGTATCCCTTTGGATTATAAGAGCAGTGTCAATAGCTTTGCACCATTATCGTTTTATTTCCTGACTCTTCATCCATGTTTGTCTCTCTTCAAACTTCTGACTAAAAACAAAGTGTTTTTTATTTTATTTTATTTTATTTAATTATAGTACTGGGGATTGAACCCAAGGACATTCTACCTCTGAGCTACATCCCCAGCCCTATTTTTTATTCTTTATTTTGAAACAGGGTCTCACTAAGTTGCGGAGGGCCTAAGTAGCTAAGGCTGGCTGAAACCTGTGATGTTCCTGTCTCAGCCTCCCAAGAACTGGTACTACAAGTGTGCACCACCACATTCAGCTAAAACAAAGTATTAATAAAGGTAATAGGTTAGAAGCTGTTTATGAACTCTGGACACCAGCATTCCATTCCCATTTCCATCCTTATTCTAGGTGGCAAAAGCTGTGTAACACATTATCATATATTTCTTGTAGATTAGCATTACTCCCTCAACTGGTAACAGAAGTTGCTATTTTATAAGATGCACGGTGCTTATGGGTTAATCCTATATAGCTCATTTCAGGAAAGGGGTTGTTATACTCTGAGAAATCTCTTTAAGTCCTTTTAGAGAAGTGTCAGATAAAGATAACAGTGTTTACATATGCTTTATTATGATGATGATCATAATAATAATTATAATTACAAGTTATCTACTACTTTCTTATCCTTCATCAATTTATATTTTCTCACTTTTTAAAACATTTTCCTCAAATGGTTAAAAGAGATGTTTTTAAAATTCTACCCTCCTTTACCTTTATCATCTTACACAGTTGCTCAAAGGACATTTAGTTCTCATAGTTTCGTTATCAGAAGTGAAGGACATATTAGATTTCAAAGCCTTTTAAAAAGAGAAAATAAATATGACATTTTCTATTTTAGTTTTGGGAACTGTTTTTTGCTTTTGTTATAAAGAAAAAAGAAAAGCAAAAACCAACCCCTCCTTCAAAAAATCTTCGATGTTTGTTATCTCAATATACTTAGTAAAAAGCAGTCTAAGCTTCCCAAATATATTACTGTTTCCTTCCTTCTTAACAGTACAACTGCTGACCATATCTTAGAGTGGGATTTCAGGCAACTGATATCAACAAGCTTGGCGCCACCATGAGTGAAACGAAAACCTTTTATCTTGCGTTGCGTGTTCTGACAGCAAGCAGACCAGGAGTGGTGGTTCATCCGCTTCTATCGGAACAGTTGCTTCTGGTACAGCATGTTGGAAGGGCAGCAATTTTCCATGAGTCAGCAAATATGGCATATGGGTTCCAATCTGTATCTGCTTTTGATTTGTTTGTAAGAAAAATTCCTTAGTCAGCTTTCATCTGAAGCCTGCTACTGATCATAGCATTAGAGAACATTCCACCTGCTCCTGGGCCGGGGTTCCTTGGTGAGAAAGATCTACTTAAAGATGAAGGACCGAGAGCGAATTGTGCCTTCCCCTTGATCGAGCTGTTTCCTTATTTGTGACTGTAATAAAACATATGTGTATCTTTCATGAGTGATTTTAAGGAAATGAACTCTGAAATATTAAATAATACATGCTGATTGGTAAGGAGGCTATGCAAGTATAAATTATCATGCTTCCCCCCAAGTTTTAGTCTCTATTCTTCTCAGGAGACATATTATAAAGCGGTTGCTAAACATCTGTACAATTTGGGAGTTGGTCTAATACTTAGAGTAATCCATAAAATAAATTACTATTCAATCAGTCAAAAGGTAATATTGGTCTAAAATTATTGATATAGAAAGACATTTATAATCTGTTGCTAAGGTGGAGTGAACAGGTAAAGAATACCAGAGAATGTTGTATTTTGTTTTAAAATATTGGCACAAGGAGAAATCTGAAAGTGTACATTTGATGTATTTTACTTTAATTCATCTATAATGATTATGTGTTACTTGACTAGCAAAGCAGAAAGAATAAGAAATTAATTCATATCTGAACAAAGGTTTTATATGGCAAAGTATTTCTTCACTAAATATCAAATACACTGAAACAATCTCAAAATGAGTGGTATATTAATTTGGATTTTGAACTGAAAAGATTACCAAAAGTACCAGTATCTAGAAAGGAATATCCAACAAGATTCTCAGTTTTGATGAATTACCTATATAGCAGATATATTTCACACACACAAAGTAATAATTAGAAAATTTTTACTTTTATTTTTTAAAAATTTGGGGAGTACTGAGGATTGAACCCAGGGGAATTCTACCTCTGACTACACCTCCAGCCCTGTTTTTTATCCTTTGTTTTGAAATAGGGTCTCACTAAGTTGCATAGGGCCTCCCTAAGTAGCTGAGGCTGGCTGCAAACCTGCAATCCTCTTGTCTCAGTCTCACAGGTACTGGAATTACAAGTGTGCAGTACCATGCCCGGCTTGGAAATTTTTACTTTTAAAAGTGTCAAGATTTTCAAGATGGCATGCCATGATTTGGATATGTTTACATATGTCCCAAGATCCATATGTAAAAGCTTGGTCATCAGGGTGGCAGTATTAGGAGATGATGGGCCTTTAAGAGGTGGCGCTTAGTGGGAGGTCCTTAGGTTATGGGGTGCTGCCCTAGGAAAGGGATACTGGTCTCCTGGAGTGAGCTCTCCCAAGAGCAAGTTGTTATAAATGCCTCATCCTGGCTAATCCCTGAGTCTCGCTCTGACTTTCTGTTTGAGAATGTGATTTTTCTGTCTCAAACACATCCTATCACTGATCTACCATGAGGTCCTCATCATCGTGAGTTGAAGTTGGTGCTATGCTCTTGAACCTCCAAAATTATAAGCTAAATTAGCCTGTTTTTATTCATAAGTAGTGGCCTTGGAGCCGGGCGTGGTGGCTCACGCTTGTAATCCCAGTATTTGGGAAGCTGAGACCAGAGGATCCAGGTTCGCGGCCAGCCTCAGCTACCTAGTGAGGCACTCTGAAACTTAGTGAGAGCCTGTTTCAAATAAAGGGCTGGGGATATAGCTCGAAGGTAGAACGCCCCTGAGTTCAATCCCTAGTACTGCAAAAAAATAAAAAATAAGTAGTGTCCTTGGGTATTTTGTTATAACAACAAAAATTGGAATAATGAATGGTGCTTATAAAAAAATTAGTAAGCTTTAAGGACAAGTTCTTGTCTAACAACTCACTAATTAGCTACACATGCAAAACATGCCTGAGACTGGTGAGTGTCTCTAAGTGCTCTTTCTTTCTCCTGGGAGGTACAGAGAAGGCAGATAAAAATAAACCACCTTTTGTCTTTGACATATAGAAAGTGATGCTTACACTGGAAACTAAGCTAAGTTCCCCTGGCAAGCTTCCTTTGCCGACAATTTAAAAGGCTTTTCAAATACAGAAATATGTCAGCTTTCCTCTATGAGACATTCTGGTCCCAGATGTCCTCCTCCAAACAAAACTGGACTAATCTGCACACATCAAAGGAAAACTGATAGATTGGGGAACACTAGGTGAAGCCTCTAGGGCTGAGCACAGCACGACCCCCTCTTGTTTACAACCCTGTCTCCATCTCTTTATGTCAAAAGAATGAGCATCTAGACTATTCCACAAGCCTGCACATAGACATCCTTTGGATTCTTGAGGACAGTCTGACTCAACAGAATTGTGTTTGAAATCATCAGTGTTATTGCTCAGCATGAGGTATCTAAAGATTTTGATAACTCACCATTTTCCATCGCAATATTTTGATCCATTCATCAGCTTCCACTCCAGTCTTTGCACAGAGATAAAATGTCCTGAACGGAAATACTAAGCTGATAAGAAAAAGGAAAGAATGTAAGATACTTCAGATGGTTAGATGTGTATATCAAAGTTGAATATTAATTAGAGTATTCCAAGGGAAAAAAAGAATTAGTAAAGATCCTGGGTAGGTAGTAACTTGAATAACTGGTATACGCAGAGCTACTTCTGCCAGCAAACTGCAGAAATGTCCAGCAAGTAGATTCATAATATCATTACAGGCAAGAGCTATATTCTTTAATGAAACTTCAAGGAAGAAGAAAAAATACATCCAAGATGCTCCCATCTCCTTCATTGCATATGTGTTAGGCTGAATACAACACTTTGTGTCAGCTGAGGTCTCAAAACATTCAGAACCTGTGTTGCGATCCAAAGAATAGCCAAGACAGATAAGAGACAGTTTGCTTAAAGAACCTGTTTGTGGTAGCTAGCTTTAGTGAAGCTGTCTTCTGTGGACATAGACAGTTAACTATTTAGAACAGGAAAAAGAGGCAATAAAACTCAACTGAATATTTTGCCCATATCTGGCCAGGAGTTAGTCTCTGTTAGGAAGATGAACTTTCCTACTGACACAAAAGACTTCCTAGGCATATGGCAATTCATTATTTGACCTTCTCTGATTATACAGTCAAAACTATTTGAATATAATGAGGTCAGCACTATTTTATATCTTCTTGTACTTAAAAGTTGAGATGGAAAACACTAAAAAATCTTTTTTTTTTTCCTTTGTGAAAAAAAGGCTTGAACGAAAATTCAGAAGTTTTCTTTTATCCTAAAACCTAAGTAATATATTTTGTTGATACCAGTAATTAATATTGAATAGTTAAGGGGTAAGTCTCTCTGTGTGTACTTGTGCTAAGTTCCAGCTGGGGGGTGAGTAGATAGTGGAGGGAGGGAATGATACTGACATTGTACATACACTGTCAAAAACTGGTTTCTGGAACTGTCACTAGTACTTCCAGGGGAGGAGACACCACCAATAACCCATTAATACAGACAAGTTTCCCTTTCTTCTTGCTAACAGATCCCAGGCAATAAATCCCAATTAGTTTAAGCCAGTTATGATTATTTTGTTGCTTTTTAAACTTCCCTGCTGCTAGGGCTGTCTACGGCGCCCAGTTGTAGCCAATGAGTTTAAAGGTGAAGTCTGTACGGGAGTTTCTAGAGAAACAGAATTTGGCCTTCCTGATAAAAATGTACAGACATGGCCCACATCATTCCTACAGCTTTCTTCATGCCTATGAAAACATGAGGCCCAAGTTGGAGTAGCCATTTCATTGGAAGTAGCCATCATGAGGAAAGGACAAGAATATTGTAGAGGCAGTGTACCAGACCTTGTCATGGTAGCTGCCTGCCTCTTGATTTCTTGTTATATGAGAAAAATAAGCCTCTGCCAGACCATATGGCACCTTTATGCAAGTTTTAAAAGCTATCCATTGTTGGTTGATATTATAAAAATTACCATGAATCTTCTCAGGTGTAATAATGATATTATAGTTCTGCAGATAACATCTTTTTTGTGTGTGTGTGTGGTACCGGGGATTGAACTCAGAGGCATTCTACCTCCGAGCTACATCCCCAGCCCTATTTTTTATTCTTTATTTTGAAACAGGGTCTCACTAAGTTGCGGAATGCCTCACTAGGTAGCTGAGGCTGGCCGCGAACCCGGATCCTCTGGTCTCAGCCTCCCAAATGCTGGGATTACAAGCGTGCGCCACCATGCCTGGCTCCAGATAACATCTTTTTATTCTTCTTTATTGCTAATGTTCTTTTAACTTTTTATTTTTAGAATAATTTTATTGGTGCATTGTAATCTCACATCATAGTGTAGTTCCGAGCGACAGGGGCATACATGCACACAGCACTTGGGGAGCTTTCCCCTGGATCCCTTTCCACTCACTCCCCTTCCCCATGCATGATACGGAGATTAGTAGTTTCACATATGTACATAACTTCAATGGCAGTGTTTCCTTCATTTACTCTCCCCCATAATTTTGTAATCAATATATCCCATAATTTTGTAATCAATTCATCTGTTGATGGACACTTAGGTTAGCCAAGTTCCATGACTTGGCTATTGTGAATTGTGCTGCTATGAACATGGATATGCATACATTACTGTAGTTCTCTGATTTCAGTCCCTTTGAAAAGATACCCAGGAGTGATATAGCTGGATCATATGGTGGATCCATTCCCAATATTCTGAGGAATCTCCACACTGATCTCCATAGCAGCTGCACTAATTTGCAATCCCACAAACAGTGTAGAATAGTTCCTATTTCCCCACATCGTCACCAGCATTTATTGTTGTTTGTGTTTATTTTATTTTTATGGTATTAGGATTTAACCCAGAGGCATTCTACCTAACACCTCTAAACTTTTTTTATTTTAAAATAGGGTCTTGCTAAGTTGCTGAGGCCAGCCTTGAACCTGCAATCCTCCTATGTTAGCCTCCCAAGTACCAGGATTATAGGCATATGCCTCCATGCCCGGCTAGCATTTTATTTATTAGAAAATATGTACTTAAGTGCACCCCTGTAATTCTAGTACTTGGGAGGCTGAGACAGGAGGATCGTAGGTTCTAGGACAGCCTCATCAAGTACTCTCATCAACCTAGCAAGACCCTGTTTCAAAAAATATATATATTAAAATAGGGCTGGGGGTATAGCTCAAAGGTAGAATGCCCTGGGTTCAATCCCCAGTACCACAAAGAAAAAAAAAAAAAAAGAAAGAAGGAAAGAAAGAAAGAAAAAAAAGACATACTCAAGTCTTTAGCCATCATGATGTTTGCAACTTACCTTCAATTGATTTAGTGGAAAAAAAAAGTGGATACATAGAGATAAGCAAATATAGCAAAATATTGGCACACCTAGGTAAAGGGTATATGAGTTATATGTTTGAAAAAATTTAAAATAAAAATTGAGAAATAAAACAATCCTTTCTGAAGACATTTTACTTCTCCCAGTTAGAAAATGTTCTTGATATACTGACATTACAACAAAACTCTTTTGTACTATCAGCCAGAAATTGTCATAATAATATAAATCAGCCATCACTGGAATCAACAAAATTGTAGTTAAATTTTTTGGGGAAAAACCTCAAAGAAATAAAATTAAGATTTGAGTGCCAGCCAGGCACAGTGGCGCACACATATAATTTCAGCTACTTGGAAGGGCCAGGGATGTAGTTCAGTGGTAGAGTGCCCCTGGGTCAATCCCTGCATTCTCGTTTCTCTCTCTCTCTCTCTCTCTCTCTCTCTCTCTCTCTCTCTCTCTCTCACACACACACACACACACACACACACACACACACACAGCAGACTTTTGTGTCATATTTTCTGGCACACAGCCAAACCAACCTGACCTGCTTCTTTTTTAAAAGCCACTTTAAATAAGGTATTACTTCACACACAGCTTTTTACTCCTAACATGTATTCCCTGTTGTGATGGTTAAATCACGTCTATCAGATCCAAACATCTGTAGACATTAAGACATATAGGTTTTTATTCCTTAGCTAAAGTAAGTGTCTGGCAAGAAGACTTTTAGAAACATTTCCTTTATAAAAACAACTTACCAAAAACAATTTACCCTTTCTTGTGAGTAATCAAATTGCACAGCTGAACATTCTGTCAGGTCCAGGATCCGAATTGGCTCTGGTGACTTAAAGAAGAGAAACAATCTATGCATCATAAAAAAAAAATAATCTCAAAAACCTTTCCATCAATCTTTCACTTGATCCCCTAACAAATCCTCCATCATGTGGAACCATCAAGTTTCCTTTCACTAAGAGGACTGGTAATGGAAAAGCTTTATGAAGGCAAGTCACACACTGCTTTTCCTAATGCTTTCATGAAAGCAAACATTAGGAAGACATTGCCAAAGCTGGGCGTGGTGGCACACACTTGTAATCCCTATCAGGAGGCTGAGACAGGAAAATCACAAGTTTGAGGCTAGCCTCAGCCACTTAGTGAGGTCCCTCAGCAACTTAGTGAGACCCTGTTTCAAAATAAAAAATAAAATAGCGCTGGAAGTAAAATGCATATGAGTTCAACTTCTAGTACCCGCCCCCCCCCAAAAAGGATATTGCGTTTATTAATTTACATTTGATGGAGATGGGTTTAACACAAGAAAGTTTTGTGTTTTTCTCTCTTTTTAAACTTCTGAGCCGGGCGTGGTGGCGCACGCTTGTAATCCCAACATTCGGGAGGCTGAGACCGGAGGATCCGGGTTCACGGCCAGCCTCAGCTACCTAGTGAGGCCCTCCGCAACTTAATGAGACTTGGTTTCAAAATAAAGAATAAAAAAATAGGGCTGGGGGTATAGCTCGGAGGTAGAATGCCCCTGAGTTCAATCCCCAGTACCGAAAAAAAAAAATGTTAATAAACTTCTACTTTCTCAGAAATTTTTATGAAGAAAATGAGAAGAAATAAGTAATCCTAAAGTGGTATAAAAATGGACATGGGAAATGGACATATTTTTAATAAAGGGGAAACTGCTGCAGAGGGATAGTTAATACATTGTGGCAAAAGAAAAATTCCATTTCCCTAAACAGAAGGAATTATGTGCCCTAGACAGCTACAGTTTAGCCAGTGCAAAAGAGAAATTTGGTTTATACATCTCCTCTTTGCAAAAGAACTCTGCTCCTTTCAGGAATCAAGAACTCACATCTCCAGGCCTTTATTGTTTCAGGTGGACATACGGGGAATTTCAGAGATTTTTAAAGGCAGATGTTTCTTTCATCTAGAGAGCTGACTTTTTAAAGATACAATGTATTACTGTGTTTCTCACCATCTGATCTTTGAAGTATTTCAGTTCATTCCTGTGCAAAGTGAACCATCTTGTTTTCCAGGTCTGAGGACAAAAATCATTAAAATACAGATTTTTGAATAAAGAAATACAGTATCTGCACTAGGTGATTTACTTTCATGTTAAAAGCATCTAAAACACTATATTAAAGAAGCCTGAATATTGTGCATCTGAGAAAAAGTTTTGAAATATCTACAATAATTAAAATGATTCTGTGCATTAAGCTCATAACAAAGGCAGAAGTACCATTAGCTTATGTAAACAAAAAAGATGTAGCCTATCATAAACATCCAAGATGATTCAGGACAAATTACTAAAATTGCTATTTTATTAACTTTATAATAGGAATAGATATCATTATTTCAGTACCTGCTCTGAGCTACATACTCTCTTTGGAGATTTACCTATAAATCCTCATATAACAATGCCAATACTCATTTACTTATAAATCTTCATATAACAATGACAAACATTATAATTATCATTGTCTTATAAATAAGCCAATTGAGGTTTAGGAACCTTAAACCACATGGCATTCTAAACCTTGCCTAAGGATTCAGTGGCATTGTGGTAAAAGCTGGTTTTGTCCCTTGATAACTTCTGTGCTAACAGAACCCTGATCTATTGTGGGTGGCAACACACCCAGTTAAAAGAAATAACTGAGGGCTTAAGAATAAATATGATATGAACATGCATCTCCTCTGTCCTCAGGGAGCATCCAGTCTAGTAGGGACACAAACAACTAAATGTTTAGGTTGGATTCAAGCAGGTCAGAACCCATGAGAGGTTAAGTACTCTGACTTAAAATAGGAAAGAGCAGATCTATCTCAGGAAGGTGTTTGCGGTGCAATGAAATGAGATAGTATAACAACGATTGTTTATAGGAAACAACAATCACATAAATGGGAGATAGGTAGGTATGCTGAATTTGTAAAGCCCTAACTTGTGTTTTCTTGGGGATTTTATTTATTTATTTATTTATTTATTTATTTATTTATTTATTTATTTATTTATTTATTTATTTATTTTTGCTGTACTGGGGATGGAACCCAGGGTCATTCTACCTCTGAGCTACACACCCAGCCCTATTTTCTATTCTTTAGTTTGAAACAAGGTCTCACTAAGTTGCAGAGAGCCTCACTAAGTAGCTGAGGCTGGCTGGGAACCCGAATCCTCCGATCTCAGCCTCCCAAGTACTGGGATTACAAGTGTGCGCCACCACGCCTGGCATCTTGGGGAAGGAAGCCAACTGCAGTCCTGCACACCTGTAGTGGGACTACAGGTAGATGGGAGGCCGAGATAGGAGGATAGCAGATTTGAGGTCAGCCTCAGCAACATAGCAAGCCCTTGTTTGAAAATAAAAAATAAAATAGGGTTGGGGGTATAGCTTGAAGGTAGTATGCCCCTGGGTCCAATCTCCAATACCCCCCCCCAAAAAAAAATAGTAAGAAGAATAGAATTAACTAGTTAACTTACTACCATCATTCTCAATCATTCCATTAAGAGGATTACATGTTTTTCTTGTGTATTTACTATAAGCTACTCTCACATAGGACTTTACCAAAGAGTAATCAAGTCATTTTCCAGAATTTTCACTAATCACTCATAAAAGTGAACTCTTGAAATAGGTAAAATTATAAATGGGCCAATATGAGTTGACAATTACACTAAAAAAAAAGACTGTCAAGATGGGAATTGAGTCTATGTGACAAATTCTTCTTCTTTGTGGCTGGCATGAACAAAAACACACTTCCTTACCTTGACGAGGCCCCCCTGCTTGGTGAGGTAGCCTTCTTTGGTGCCCAGCTGAAAAAGAAAGAAGAAACCAGTGAAGCCCAGAATAGTCACATCATGAGGTTTGTCTTTCTATTACTGTCCTACTTTAAGATGAAGAAAAAGTTTGCCTATGGTCTTTAAATGGTCATCTTTCATTCTGCACTGAGACACTTGAAAACATTCCATGGGCTGTGAGAGGTTTGCAGACTGGATCATCTGGACTCATTTCATAGCAGCAGGTTACTATAAGAAGGCTCTCTACTAACTGGCACTAGCTAGCTGGAAACAATAAAACACAGTATTTCACTTATAAAAGTCAGTGTTTATTAGTGTGTGTTATGTGAACCCAGCAGCTCCTATTGTTGCAGGGGTATTAATATCTGGACACACACACACACATACATCTATGGTCAATACCAGAAGTGGCCCTCCTTATTCACCAGTTCCATATCTTCATATGCAACTGACTATGAATTGAAAATATTTGAAAAAGTATTGCATCTGTGCTGAACATATATAGACTTCTTTCTTGCTATTATTCCCTAAACAATATAGTTTAACAATTTACATTATATTAGCTATTATAAGTCATCTAGAGATGATTAAAAGTAGACTGGAGTATGTGCATAGATTATATGTATTATGTTGTATGCTTTGTAAATTTTTAAGAGGGAACCTCAGAAGTAGCATTGCCAACATTTATTTTATCACATAATCTTCCTTCTCACACCCACGTTCCCCTAATTTTTTACAGATCATCTCTCAAGACTCGTAATCCATGGAACAGATATTCAGGAGTGAAGATTTATCCATACCTAATTTATTTAAAAGTGAATGAGTCACTTCTTTTAATTCACATATTATTAATTTAAGGGTAATAGCAACACCCTTACCTAGAACCTATGAGATCTAAGGAATGGTGAGGAACTACGTGAACAGAAATCTGCCTAAGACCAGGAACCTTAAACCAAGAAATTTATAATTCATAAATTTCTGAAGAAACTGAATTCCTGGTAGGATATTTTGTCCTACTATATCCTCAAAATATGCCCTATATTAGTAAGAAAAATGAATAAAAACTGGGAAGCCGGGCATGGTGGCGCACGCTTGTAATCCCAGCATTCGGGAGGCTGGGACCAGAGGATCTGGGTTCGCGTGCAGCCTCAGCTACCTAGTGGGGGACTCCGCAACTTAGTGAGACTTGGTTTCAAAATAAAGAATTAAAAAATAGGGCTGAGGGTATAGCTCAGAGGTAGAATGCCACTGAGTTCAATCCCCAGTACCGCAAAACAAAACAACAACAACAACAACAACAACAACAAAAACCTGGGAAATAGCTTGGTTGACATCAAGGTTCTTTTTATGGGAGTTTCCAGAGTATTTTTTCCTAAGGTGAATTCTCCTTACCAAGTAAAAAAGAGGAACAAGCACCACTTCAGTACAAAGAATTAAAGCAAGAAATAATACATGACCACTTTTAGAATTCTCACAGAAGCCTAGAGTGGTGGTATACACCTGTAATTGGGAGGATGAGACAGAAGGATGGTAGGTTTGAGGCCAGCCTCAGCAATGTAGTGAAGGTTCTCAGAAACTTAGCAAGACCCTGTTTCAAAATAAACAAGTAAACTGGGGCTAGGGATGTATCTCAGATGTAGAATGTCCCTGGGTTCAATCCCCAGTACAATAATAATAATAATAATAATAATAATAATAATAATAATAATAATAAAAAACTCTTATGATATAAATGTAAGGATGAACTTCATAGGTGTTCAATAAACAATGTTAAGCAATATTGGTGAATTTGATATCACATAATCAATTTGACTTATTTTTATAAGAGGAACTGAACCAATTGAACTGAATTTAGATATTATATTACAAAAATGATAAAAATTGCCTTTTTGGTTGTTGCAGGTTAATGTCTCTAGAGATAAAATAATTGAGGGCAAATTTTATATAAAAGACCCTGATATAATTATTCACTGAAATCAAGCTAAGGTATAATGCTACTCACTCATCTTTCCTCCATCCAAATAATACAGTACAAATCTACTTTTTTCCCTAAGGTTTTGATAAGTGCAAGGCTGCAGATTACAGAGCTGAGCATCTTAATTTTACCCAGGGTGTCAGGTTGTAAGAAATGAAATAATTATAGAGCAGATTATCTTTTAAAATATTTATGATCCATAACAGGAAAGATGTTTATCAGAGCCCCAAGTTGGAATCAAGCTAAATGTTAAAAAATAAAGGCTCAGCCTTGCTGACTCCCTGTCTGCTTGACTTAAGTGGAGTCAAAAGTCAACAGGTTTGGTGAAGCAAGGCAGGTATCAGTGTGAGTGGGGCCTCTGTGCCCCTGTGTACAGGGCAGCGGAGCCCCAGCAGGGCAGGCAAGCAACTGTGTAGATGATAGTGGGAACTGTGGCAGAAGCTTGGTGGGAGGTGTTGAAGCTTGATAGGGTTAAGAGGGGCGGAGGTGGCGGACAGTGTATAGTTCAGAGATGCATCATGAAGGTGGGCATCTGCAGTGAGGGCAGGGCTAGCAGTGGCCTGGAACTAGGTGCTGGATTATGAATTGAGTGAGCAAGGTGTCAGAGTAGGGGATGTGTAGTAGGAGCAGCAGCCGGAGACTGCTTGCATTCTTGGTCATAAGCAAATGTTTTTTTTTTTAATTATAATAATTCGTGCTTTGTATATATTGAGGACAATAATGGGATCTGTATTTCTCACTATGGGAGAAGGGTGTTACAAATAGGAAAAATGAAAAAATAAGATAAGAAACACTAGAATGAGCCTTGTGGTATTGGGTTAGGGTTAGAGGTACTGGTGTGAGCCCATGGAAGGATGAATGGGTGACTGGTAAATTGACATAGACTTTAAAGTATGCATGGGTACATATATAGATACCTATGTGCATATTTTTCCTAGCCCTGTTCACTGAGTGAGCTGGGAGAGTGACATCCCAATAAAAGTAAGCATGCACTGCTCAGATGCTGATTTCTAAAGTACCACCTTGTAGAAAAAGAAAGAACAAGGTTTCTTGGAGAGGTAGCTGATTCTAGAGCTTTGTACAAGGAAAGTACAAGATAAGTTTGGGACATCTTGCTACATCAGAAAGTTAGAAAGTTATCAAAGCATTGTGAAACCATACGGACAGAGAACCACCTTGAAAAGGCTCTTACTGGCCCAAACTGGAAAGTGTTGAAGGATCAAAATAAATAATGATAGTCATTATTATAACCCATCAAAATAATAGATTGGTACCAAAATAAAAGATTGGTTAACTATGGGAAATAAAAATCTTTTCCTTATGGTACAATGGCAACCAATAAATATAAAAGAAGCAAGAGAATCAGATTCATCATTTGGCAACAAACACAGCAATAATTAAAACAGCAAAGAGCCAGGCCTGGTGGCACACATCTGTAATACCAGTACTTAGGAGGCTGAGAGCTTAAAGGTTTGAGGCCATCCACAGCAACCTAGCAAGGACCTTAGCAACTCAATAAGATCCTGTTTCAAAAAGTAAAAAAGATTAGGGATATAGCTCAGAGATAGAATGCCCTTGGGTTAAATCTCAAGTACAAAACAAAACACCAGCAAAGAAACATCAATAAATGCTAAAGTTGGTGGATAAAATTTTAATGAGGAACAAGATATTTAGACAGTCTCCAATAATCCTCCCCAAACATTTATTAATAACAGAGGGAATAAAGTGATTTTTAAAGCGAAGAAACCTGGCAGGCATCACTTAAGCTATCAAATGCACCCTAAGGGGACAAATTGAAGTGGAATTCCAACTGAGAGGACGTGGAGAGAAGCAGAAAGCATCCTCCTTGCGGTATTCCTACCACGAATGCAAAACCCCACTCTAATCATGATTCAATGCAGACAAACCAAAATTGAGGAACAGTTTACAAAATAACTGGCCTTTAATTTCAGAAATGTCAAAGACATGAAGTCAAGGAAAGGAGGAGGAGGTGTTCTAAAGTAAAGAACACTCAAGACACAAGACAAATAAGTGCAATTTGTAACTGAGGATTGGATCTTTTGCTCTAGAGGACCTTATGGGGAAAACCAGTGAAACTGGAATGAGACCTGTGATAAGACGGTGACATGTTATCAATGTTAACTTCCTAACTCAAATGGTTCTGTGTGGTTATGTAGACCAGTGTCCTTGTTTGTAGGAAATACACACTGACCTATTAAGAATGACAGAGCATCATGTAGGCAATCTACTCTCAAACGTCCAGGAAAAACAAACTCCTTTGTACTATTTTTGCAATCATTTTGTAAATTTGAAATTATTTTTTAAAATAGTATATAAAACATAATAGAGGATTTATTCAATAGATAAACCAAAATAATGGGATACTAAGGACTTTTCTTAGTGTTTTAAAAAACTGTACTGATATGGAAATGTACACAATATATCCTTAAACAAGTACATTTATAACTCTACAATAAAACAGTTCTTAGTATATTTTTTCAAGAAAGAGACTGGAAGAACAAACACCAAATATTAAGTGTACAAAGAGCTTCAAAGACAAAACACTGGAAAACACCAGCTTGCAAGAGAGGTGTCCAAGAAGAGAAACTAATGCGTGTCATGGATGACAGGATCCAGAGAAAGATATTGCGGAAGCAAAGGAAACAGAAACTTTAGAAAGAGAGAGTTGTTAAAAACGTCAAATACCACAAAAGGGAAGCTGAGGAAACTAACCCTTTTGATAGGACCTATTCTGGGTCAGGAATTTGAAATATATTATCTCACTGCATCTCTACCAATATAGAACTACTTGGTATTTCACATACAACATGTCCAAAACAGAAATCTTCATTTCTGTCCCCAACCCACTCCTACTGTAGCCTTAGCCTTCTCAGTAAGTGGCAGGGCATTTAATCTGTTGCTCTTTCACGTATCACATTCAATTCAAAACTCTTCTGCCTTCAGAACACATCCTGAAGTTGACCAAATCTTACCCCTTGCCTGCATATTGACTGCCATTTCTTCATTATTATTATTATTATTTTTTTATTTTGTACTAAGGATTGAATCCAAGGGCATTCTACCTCTAAACATCTACACCCCCAGCTCTACTTTATTTTTTAATTTGGAACAAGGTCTCCCTAAGTTGCTGAGGCTGACCTTGAACTTGCTATCCTCCTGTCTCAGCCTCCCAAGTACTGGGATTACAGGTGTGTCCCACTGCACCTGGATCACTTCAGAGTTCTTGACACCTACCAATACTAGTAGTGTCCCAAAGCACGTGACAACAAAAACACTAATAAACTTCCAAAAACTCAGCCGGAGGTCCTGTTCTTTGAGACCTCGGTTGCCTTACAGGACTTGGTCCCTCCTCGCCTCAACAATCTCATCTCCCACCACTTTCCTCTAGCTTTCTCCATCATGGGTTTCTCATTATATAGTGTGAATTCAGAGCCTGGCATGGTGGCACACGCTTGTAATCCAGTACTTGGGAGGCTGAGACCGGAGGATCCGAGTTCACAGCCAGCCTCAGCTACTTAGTGAGGCCCTGCTTCAAAATAAAGAATAAAAAATCGGGCTGGGGTTGTAGCTCGGAGGTAGAATGCCCCTGAGTTCAATCCCCAGTACCCCCCCCACACACACACACAAAATTATAGTGTGAATTCAGGAATGTGGACCTTCCTGTGCTCTTTGAAATCAAGTGGCCTTCCCACCTCTGTCTGTGTCATTCTTTCTCACATCTTGACAAGTTGCTCCTTGCTTTCTGTGAAGTCTCTGCTCAAGGGTCATTTCTTCAGAGAGGCCTCTACTGTTTCCTTCTTCTCCCCCACCCCCGCCTGGTTATTTCTCGTGATGCATTACTATCTGATGTTACGTCGTATGTTGATTACTCTGTGCCCCTCTGGCATGGGTGCTCAGTGAACACAGGGCCTAGGTGCTTGGTGATGGGTGCATTGTAGGCACTTTTAAAAAGTATTTGTTTAGCCGGGCGTGGTGGCACACGCTTGTAATCTCAGCATTCGGGAGGCTGAGACCGGAGTATCCGAGTTCGAGGCCAGCCTCAGCTACCTAGTGAGGCACTCCGCAACTTAGTGAGACTTGGTTTCAAATAAAGAATAAAAAATAGGGCTGGGGGTATAGCTCGGAGGTAGAGTGCCCCTGAGTTCAATCCCCAGTACCGCAAAAAAAAAAAAAAAAAGTATTTGTTTAAATAAATGAATTTATTAAGTTTAATCTTATCCCGGAACCTGATACTTTGTTGTTTATAAAACATGAATAGTAATTTCCCCAATGCAGTGGCCAGAGGATGTTAAGCAATCTCACACAGGCATTTACATTTCTGCTCAATGAAAAATCTTTCACTTTTGCTTCCAGCCAGTTCTTTTTCCTATAAATAAGACTGAACTCTCTTCCTCCACTGACGGAACTTGTGCAAAAACTGCCTTTGCACGAGAGAAAGCAGAAGTGTGACAGTCCTTGGGGCTCTTAGGTTGAAGACAGAGGTACAGCAGCACGTGGCTATGTGGAGTACCCAGTGAAGGTGAGAATTCTTGTGTTCATTATGGGACAAGCATTCTGGGCAGACCAGAACTTCTTTCCCAGCCATTCCAGTGGGAAGAGTAAAGAGAGATGTCTCAGAATCTGCTAAAAGCCTTTACAGTTTTTTTTCCCCTGTATCACACAATAAAATTCATGATTTTCCCATCATATAGTGTAAATTCAGTCATTGCCAACCAAGCACTCACCACTATTTAAAAACACTGGCTGTCCGCAGTGGCACACACCTGTAATCCCAGTACTTGGGAGGCTGACACAAGAGGATCACAGGTTGGAGGCCAGCCTCAGCAACTTAGCAAGACTCTTAGTAACCTTGTGAGACCTTGTTTCAAAACAAAAAATAAAAGGGGCTGAGGGTGTATCTTGCGGGTAGAATGTCCCTAGGTTGAATCTCCAGTACCAAAAACAAAACATTCCATTATAAAGAATCCTTCTTTGCATTGTAGGTTTAGATACTTCGATACTTGGGCAAGTGAATCCATCTGGTATCTGAAGTGCTCGAAGAAGTAACAAGGGTTCCAGAACTTGGTCTAAAGAGGTCTATTTCTATGTAAGTATGTTATTTCTTGTGCTCATAGGAACCCTTCAAATTAGGTATTATCTGTACCTTGCAATTAGTAAAAGACACAGAGTAGGGTGTGGTTTGATTGATTTTAAGTGGAGATCTTTAGAAGACATTTAACAGAGGAAACCGTGAAATTAAATGAGAATGCAAATAAAAGAGGTGTTGAGGTGATTGGTGTTGGGCTAAGGATGGGTAAACTGAAAATTAGGGAAAGGCTGGTTGTCTGGAAAATAAGAACTGGGTAGAGGGTAGGTCTAGATCTGTTCTTTGTTCTCTTCTGATTTTGGACTATTTATCACCTTTCTAGTTCTGAGGTCTGATACTTCCTTCCTTTGGCTTGTAACAAAGCCATTTTGGGGGGGATAACAGGGATTGAACCCAAAGGCATTCTACCTCCAAACTACACTCCCAATCCTTTTTATTTTGAAACAGGGACTCACTAAGCTATTGGAGCTGACCTGGAATCTGCAATCCTCCTGTTTCAACCTCCCAAGTACTGGGATTACTGGCTTGTGCCACCAGCACCTGGCTTTCAAGACATCTTTCTCAACAAATTTCCAGGATTTTTCTTTTTGAAGACATGTAGGATAGTAACAAAAATTGAGATGTGCTATGAACTGGGCCCGGCTATAAAGCTACAAAGACAAGCTATGAATCCTATCCTTAGAAGTATCAGGCTGACGGGGGAGTGAAACAGGTGTGCAGGTAGTTAGCCTATTACGTGATAATTCTGGAATAAAGGTAAACAATGTGCTCTGAACACAGAAGAAGAGCATTTACAAAGAAGCTGGTGAGACCAAGGAAGGCTTCCTGGAAGATATTGATCCTGGGTACAAGTCTTCAGGGACAGTAGACAGTAATGGTGTTGGAAGCATTTCAGACACAGAGAGAGGGAACAATTGAGAAACGTGTGTTGCTAGAGAGGCAGGTTCCACTCATGAGTGTGGGAGTAGTAGGAGATGAAGCCAGACAGTCAAGCAAGGTCCAGGCAGGCCAGGAAGACTGTGGGCCACCAGAGGATGTGAAGCAGACAGGTCATCTGGTAAATTTGCTTTTCAAGAAAATCTCTCTGGCAGCAGGGTGGGAAAGTTTTACAGAAACAGAAAGTTCACATATATTTTAGTTTTTTCATATTTCACCATTAAATTTATTAAATGTGTAATCTGCGGGCATAAACCAAAGCCAACATTTTAAGGGGGAACTTGCATATATTTTAATATGATTTGTAGGTAAACATCTGTAAGTGGTTATTTCTCAAGTATAATGACTGCTATTTCGAATTAGTTCTTGATGTTTCATTTGGGTATTATTTATCATCTGCAGGAATCCAGATTTCTTTTACTGAAAGTTTTCAGCAAACAAGAAAGAGACAGTGACTAGAAGAGCCAAGAGGATATGAAGGGAAGAGGGTGTTGAAGAGAAATCTGCAGGTCACAGTTCACAGAGCAAACATAAACGGACTCTTGGAGGAACAAAAGAGTGCTCCAGTTGCACTGAACCCAGACAACAGCTCCCGCTGCAAAGATGTGCAAATGTGTTCCGCCAGCCAAGAAAAAAGAGCTAGGAAGAATAACATCCTGAGCTTTTCTAGTAAAGCAGGAGAATATTTTTCTTCCATACACAGTTGATACGTAAAAGAAAAATAATTTATTTTTCTTAATTTAAGGAACCTAGTCAACTAGGTGAACATATCTCTCACTCACTCTACTATTCTACTTGTTTAGCTATACAAAAATAGAGATTTACATGCCATTTTCTATTTATTTAAAATCTTATCTCTAAGATTTTAGAGAGTGTGTATGGTGCTGGGGATTAAATCCAGGGCTCATGCATGCCAGGCAAGTGCTCTACCATTGAGCTACAACTCCAGCCCAAGCTTTTTATTTTTATGATTTGCCCTGGATCAGATGACCTGAGTCATAGTCTTCAAATGTTATAATCCTTTCCAGGTTTCCTCTCCCAAGCCAAAATGTTTATGCGAACAAACGGACTTCAACTCTTATTACACTTGATGGCTTTCAGACATGAAAGAGCATGTGGTCTAACTGATGGTCACTTACAGAGGGTGCAGTGGGCACGAGGTCATATTCTGTTCTTCCTGTCTGCATTGCCGTGTGAACCCGCACAGATTCGTAAATGGAAGGTTCTTCCACTTTTCTTGGATAGGGATGTTTCAGAACAATCAGAGTGCCTAAATGAGGATTAAAAAAAAATTATATATAATCAAATAGTATCCCCAGAAGGAAGATCTGAATGCTAACTGGATAACTGCGGCTGGATTGTAAGTCTCTTGCTTTTTTGTGTATTAACTTGTTCATTTTCCCAACATTTATGGAACACCAACTGTATGCCAGGCATTTCAGCTGGATACTGAGACAGAGAGCATGATATAGACCATTTGTGACCTCTAGGTGCCCAGAACTAGTAATGGATATAGTCACTTAAATGAACATGGTGTTGAGACCAATGCAAGCAACGTGAACAAAGAGTGATGGTAGCACCCGAGAGGCCCCCAAGAACCTTTCTATGGAATATTCAGGAAAAATTTCATAGAGGAGATAACGTTTGATCTAGACCTTAAGCAATAAACAGAAGATTTCCAGGTGGGCTTTACAAAAGCTATGAAAACAAGACTAAACAAATGCACTGGGGTCCAGGAGGACCTATTCCATTGCCCTTATTTCTTACCAATTGCAGAACAAACTTGTTTGTTGTGTTGTTGTTGTGGTGGTGGTGGTGGTGGTGGTACTGAGGATCAAACTCAGAGGTATTCTACACTCTGAGCCACACCTCCAGCCTTTTTATTTTTTATTTGAAACAGGGTCTTGCTAAGTTTCTGAGAGTCTCACTAAATTGCTGAGCCTGGTCTCCCCACTCCCTTCTACTTAATTAACAAAGTAAACTAGATGAACCGTTGGCTTTGCTTAAGTAAACATGGCCTGGGTGGGCTGGTGCTCACCTGTCGTTATTACCTCCACTTCCATCTGGAGGAGGGGACCGGGCACAAAAAGGGACCAGGCTCTGGGGACTTGGGAAGCTCATTTAGAGCCTCTTACAGTTCCCCTTCTGCAACCTTCCCCCAGTCAGTCAATTAGAAACTAGAAACTCTGACTATAAAAAAAAAAAAAAAGATCAAATACGGCAGGCATGGTGGCACATGCTTGTAACCCCAGTACTTGGGAGGCTGAGACAGGAGAATCGCAGGTTGACAGCCAGCTTCAGAAATTTAGCGAGGCCCTCCGCAACTTAGTGAGACCCTGTTTCCAAATAAAAAATAAGAAAAATAGAGCTGGGGGTGTACCTCAGAGATAGAATGACCATGAGTTCAAGCCCCAGTACCCCTCTAAAAAAGCAAAAGGATTTTCTCCCTTGCTATGGCTTTTTCCTTTTTGTTTCACTAGTGTCTTTTCTATGGCAGGTCTACAATTGTACCAGACATGGATGAGATGTAAAGAATTCAGGAATTCATTCAATAAGTATTTAGCGAGCTCTGCTGTGTACTAGATACTTCACTTGTCTAGGCCCTGAGAATACATCCACAAGTGTAAGGCTCCTGCTCTTTTGGAGCTTACACTGTAAGCAGGGGAACCATAAAAACAAGGGGGAAAACATCAAGTGTGAGGAGTTATAAGGGGCAGAGAGCGAAAGAGTGGAGTTGGGAGGATAATTTACATAGGTGCTCATCTTTGAAAAGATGATTTGAAAGATTACAGAAAATATAGACACTGAATTGGGGCATGAGAGGGACAATGAGGAAAGAAAAAAATACCTCCTCTGTGGCTAAAACCCCCTAACATTAATGATTAATATATACACAAAATCATTGTATGATGCGCCAGTAGGTACAATGTCTGATTGCGCAAACAGAAGTGTGCCTTCAGATACCTGGGCCCAGATAATGTGCCATCAGAGAATGGAAAGAAGGCATGTGGCGAAAAGCCAAGAGGGTCTCTGGTTGTGGCCTCAGAGGAGAAAGTGAGCCCAGCCCTCCTCTTTGTGCTTCTCATTCTAGTCAGGAGCATTGGGATCACGATGACAAATGGCTTGCCCTGTTATCAGAGGCCCCAGTCCTGCTCTTGCACATTGTCTGTGCTCTCTTTTGTCAATGTGACCCTTCCATGGGAACGCAGCCAGTCGCAGAAGGAGAAGGGGCCAGTTACAGTTTCACAGTCAGAATGAAAGCAGCGACACCTAAATCAAGAGCAGCCGTTGAGCAGGCTCGGGGCGTGTGGACGCTGGGGGCCCACTGCAGATGCTGGTGCACTCAGGGACACTCTTCAGTGCCCTGCCCCAGAGAACACCCCCCAGGGAGGTGCCAGGCAGTCCCCCGCAGTACTGCCTGGAAAACGGCTGGATCGCCACCACTGCCAGGCAGTCCCCACTGACCTCAGACAACCATTCTAAGCATCGCTTCTACCTCTGACTAGTGAGAAAATCACACTTTCTTCACAAGGCTGCCTCAAGCGCCAGATAAAGAAGTGATTGTGGAAGGATTATAAAAATAGGCCGGGTGTGGTGGCGCACGCTTGTAATCCCAGCATTTGGGAGGCTGAGACCGGAGGATCCGGGTTCATGGCCAGCCTCAGCTACCTAGTGAGGCACTCTGCAACTTAGTGAGACCCTGTTTCCAAATAAAGAATAAAAAATAGGACTGGGGGCATAGCTCAGAGGTAGAATCCCCCTGAGTTCAATCCCCAGTACCGAAAAAAAAAAAAAAAAAATAGGAGATATTCTTATTCTTTGGTATAGGGTACTTTTAAATCCTTTAAGTGAAATCCCGATGATTGTATCTTTGGGAACATTGATTAAAATGGTAAGCGGCAAAGACCTAGATGCAACTTTTGCTAGGAATAAAAGTGGGGGATCCTTTGTGATCACTGACTCTAGCTTTGAAATAGGTTGAGGCCTCTTAAAACACTTCTATCTGATACTGGCGAAGAGAACTGGAGACTAGGGCTCAAAGCAGTTCACAAATTAGAAATATTTTCAAATTTGGGGCTTTATCTTCAAAGTTAATGCCAATTTTTATTCTTTTCTATATACTTAATATGAAAACAATGCTTTAAGTGACACTCTAGAAAGCTGTACCTGGCTGATATTACCAGATACATCCCTAGCATACTCCTAATTATTTTCTTACTACTATTGTAGCAAATTGCTAGAAACTTAGTGGTTCAATCCAACTCACATTTATTATTTTACAGCTTTGGAGTTCAGAAATCTGAAATGGATCTCAGAAGTCTAAAATCAAGTATTACAGCTGGGCATGGTGGAACACACCAGTAATTCCAGTACTTGAGAGACTGAGACAGGAGGATCCCAAGTTCAAAGGCTAGCCTCAGCAACTTAGGGAGACCCTCAGCAATTTAGTAAGACCTTTTTTCAATAAGAAAACTAAATCGAAAGGGCTGGGAATGTAGCTCAGAGATAAGATGCCCTTGAGTTCAATCCCCAGTATATAAATAAACAAAGTAAATAAATAAGTACATTTTTAAAAAATTAAGCATTGGTGGGGCTGCTTTCCTTCTGGAAGCTCTAGGGGCAAAAGTATCGCCTTGAATTTTCTAGCTTCCAGACTAAAGGAAGTTCTCATTTTTGGCTTTGTCTCCATTTTCAAAGCCAGCAATAGGGGGCTCAGGTCCTTCTTGTGCTTCCGTCTCTCTGGTTCTTCCTCTCCTTTCTCCCTCTTCCACTTACTGGGCCCTTGGGATTACAATGGTCCCACCTGGACAATCCAGAATACTACATCTCCAAGTCATCTCATCAGCAGCCTTCATTCCACTTGCAAACTTAATTCCCTCTTGCCATGTAACACACCATATTTACAGGTCCAGAGAGAGATGTGGGCGTGTTGGGGGGGCATTATTCTGCCCCCCACGGGATCAATCTCTGGGAGCTACGGGAGCCACAAGGGCCGGGTGTGCTGCAATATGAGGATCTCTGGGCCAGGGTTGCTGCCTGAGCCTTCAGTGTTCCTACCACTTGGTCTTTGAGAGGTATTGCAATTCCCACAGGTTCATTTCAGAGCTCTGTGAGCTCCTCAGAGCAGGGATGGTGCCAGACTTGTCTTTCTGCACACCCCCTGGGGTTTCTGACATGAAGGCTTGATGAGTGAATGAATGATTGCCACAGTAATTCAGGCTTAAGTCATGGGAGATCCTGGGATGAATCAGCCTCCCAGACCTACAACCACCCTGGGATGGGGTGAGGATAAGACAACAACTTCTGGCATCTTCATATCTCCATTGGAAGGGGATCCACATTCTATTTTGGAAACCTTTCCTAAAGTTTAACCCAACAAAAGTTAAACTGAGGGAAATAGTGTTGAATCAACTAGGAGAGTAGAACTGACTGTAGATTGATTTTTAACTAGTAAAACCATGCATGAAGATAGACTGAATTGTGAAATAAAGAAAATGACCACCTACTTATACAATGGTAACTTCCACTAGTAAAAGCCATGTGTCGTAAGAGACTGATCTCCTTAGCTGACCATTCCTGCCCAAGGAAGAGCCAAAGTATAGACTTCTTGGCATGGCTGCTAGGCTTACAATGATTCCTCTTTATATAGAGACTGTCTCATGCCAGGAGAGGGAGGGAGGGAGGGGCGGAGGGAGGGAGAGAGAGAGAAAAAAAGAGGTATCTTCTAGCACTACAGTATCACCAGGCAACAGCCCCTCCCTCACAAACACACTAATCAGATTCACTTCCAGTGTATCCCTTTACTTTCTTCTCTGGAAAGAAAGCCACCATCTCTGTTTTCTGAACTACACGAAGCAAACTGTACTTTCCTGCCTTTGACATAAAATATGGTTTCAGAAATGCTCTGTGTAGATATAGTTTTTAAATGAGCACAGCTAGACCAAGGTAGACTTGCCCTTAAATTCTGGAGGATATATTAATATTTTTCTAAAAAATTCCACTCTTCCTCCTGTACTCCACTCCCCCTACACACTTTTTTTTAAGTCAGTTGTCAGCTAGCCAGAGTTGGTTTCTGCATTTGCAATCAAAACAAACTTATGTAATGTCGCCACCACAGACTCATTCCAATCTCCATCCAAGGTCTAAGACAGTGCCTTGGCTCCAGTGAGGGGAGCTCTGGATTAGTGATATTTAGACCAAATGAACTCTAGGACTTGGCTGGGAGATTTAGATAACAGGCAACAGGAGGCAGGGGGTGGTGGAGAAGAGGAGGGAGGAAGATCAGCAACCACAGGCCTGGAAACTTGGCTGCAAGTTTCACTTCAGCTTCTGAACTACATGAAGGTGGCTGTTGTTTCCTGCCTTTGACATAAAACCTCCTTTCAGACATACCAGCAGAGGTGTGTTTTTTGAGATGAGCAGAAATGGACCGAGGCAGACATTCCAACTAGCTTTGGCTGAATGATAACTTAGAGTTATGTATAAGAGATACATCTATCTCTCTGTATGCACCAGTAGGAGACAGAAGTAAAGTACTCTTCATCTTGTACTCCAGCAGGAATTCAGAAGAGACAAGATAGTCTCAAGTCTCAGGCATTGTTTTGGTATCACAAGTAGGCCGTAGTGCACTGCATACGTGGCTCCTAAAGGGAAACTTTTGTTTAAATATATCATTTATCCTCCAAAATAGTGCTCAGTATTCAGATTCCCCAGGTGGATTATAAGGTGTTTGAGGGCAAGAATGATAACTGGTTCATCTTTCTATTTTATCAGTGGCTAACAATGCATATCTCATGACTGGAACTCAATACATACTTGTTGAATTATGTTAAAATAGGATCCCATGAGCCAGGCGTGGTGGCGCATGCTTGTAATCCCAGTACTTGGGAGTCTGAGACAGGAGCTTCAGCTACTTAGTGAGGCCCTCCACAACTAAGTGAAACCCTGTTTCCAAATAAAGAATAAAAAATAGGGCTGGGGGTATAGTTCAGAGGTAGAATGCCCCTGGGTTCAATCCCCAGTTCTGAAAAAAAAAAAAAAAAATAGGATCACATGTGTCCATGCTTTATTTCTACCTTCAAGTTCAGAAAATAAGCATTTCACCTGACATGGTGGATTCTTCAGTTTCTTCCTGCCAATCGGAAGTGCTTGGGGAAAAGGGTCTATAAGAACAATTGAGGTCTTTTATCTACCTTCTTTGCTACCTGCTCTGCAAATGGACTTTAACCCATGTTCACTGACAGTTAAATGAGCTTTAATACTCAATTTTCAGTTTCACAGGTATAAATACAGGTAGACAAAGGAGGAAAGGGGAAGCTATCCAGGAAAAAGATTCTATTTAAATATCTAAGTCAAGTCAGGTCACTCTTTTTGGAGAGGTCCCTTGATTCTACCATTCATAGGAATCCACTATGGAACTGGCTTTACATCTGACAAACACAAATTTGTAACATTACCAACATTTGACAAACACAAATTTGTTTGTCAACAAATGAGCATTTCGTGATATGCCAAAGAACTTAACGGTTCTTGCCTAGAATCTGATGGAATTAATTACCAGCAAAGGGCTTTATGAAATAGCAGTCATAATGATGGAATACTTAGGCTATACCAAGAAGCATTCTAAATGCTTTCCACACCTTGTATCATTCAATTCACAAGATATTAAGTGATGAACTATTACCATCAACTTAGTTTTATAACGTGATGAAACTGATGCTCACAGATGTTGCATAACTTGCCTGAGGACACACTGTCGGCAAATGGCAGAGGCTAGAGTTGAACTAGGAATTCATATATTTAGTAATTATGCCCTAATTATTCTCAGTCTCAGGTGTAGTCACTGTGGAAATCTGTATGGCATGCAAAATGTTGTACTCTGTTGTGGTCAAGAGTTCACATGGGCCGGGCGTGGTGGTGCACGCTTGTCATCCCAGCATTCGGGAGGCTGAAACCAGAGGATCCGGGTTCGAGGCCAGCCTCAGCTACCTAGTGAGGCACTCCGCAACTTAGTGAGACTCGGTTTCAAAATAAAGAATAAAAAAAACAGGGCTGGGGGTATAGCTTGGAGGTAGAATGCCCCGGAGTTCAATCCCCAATACCGCAAAAAAAAAAAAAAAAAACAACAAGAGTTCACGTGGTATAAATAAAATTTTGGAAAAAATAAAAAAGAATTCTTTAGGAGTTAGTTTGAAGTAAAGAGATGTGAATTTTTGCTTTAACATTTCCACCAGGTCTCAACTTCATTTGTAAAGGAGAAATCAAATAGTCTCAAGCCCCCTTTCAATTCTAACATCCAGAAGATGTAGTTATTTTCATAAGTATCAGACAGTTCTTAAAATTAGTTTTAACTTCATTATAAAATACCACCTGCGAGGCTGGGGATGTAGCTCAGAGGTAGAGTGTTTGTCTAGCATGCATGAGGCCCTGAGTTCAATTCCCAGTACTACAAAACAACAACAACAACAAAACCCAAAAAACCCCACCTGGGTATAATGGCTGGTATCACAAAATAAAATAATAATAGCTGTAGACCTTATCAAAAGGTTGGGAATCCCCATATCTAAACAAAAAGAGAAGTGGAAATTTGACATTTACAAGAGAACCAGATAGGATCTTCAAAACTGAGAACCAATTATTGTAAAGGGTAAGCACAAACATAGAACTTGACTTGTATCATATTTTCTCATGAAGATTAGGTGATTAAAGTCACCACACAGTATAAGAAATTGTATGTGACAAGTATTGAAATATGAGCAAAGATCATTTTTATCCTGATAATATTTGGACACTTAAGCATAAAGATAAATATTATTTACATTTTCAAGAAGATATATATGAAACTTAGCTATTTATAAGGCTATACAGTAAAAATTAATAATGGACCAAACATTTATTCTAACAAGAATATTCCTCAAATATCCAAGTCTATTGAGTTTAGTATAGAAGTCATGTACAAATAGGAATGTGAGTTTTAGGTGACATCCTACTATTATAAAGGAAAAGCAAATTCTGAATTTAACATCACTAAGCATATATGCAACACAAAACATCATTTTGAGTTATGTCCTGCATCAACTTTGGAGATTAAAGTTACCAGAAGATGGCTAGCTGTGGTGTTGGATGCAAATTGCAATGCATTGAAGATGGGACACCCAACATGGCACCCTGTAGAAATGATCAGCATTTATTTTTTCATGTTCTGGGATATATTAGAAACCAAAAGTGACCCCCCCTAAAAAAAATCCCTCTCCTCATAGAGTTCCATACTACAGTGGAGAGTAAAATATTGTAAACAGTGAATTGTACAATATGATAGAAGATAAAAGGAGTACTGGGAAAAACAAAGCAAGTGAACACATTGTATATATCTATTATATATTTGGGAAATTACTGTGTTTTGAGAATTGGAAATATCTTGAGTATTTATGGGTCTTAACGGACTGGAAAATCAGAGTGAATAAAGTGAAATTTTAATAGAGATTAGGGAGATTAAGTGCAGATTATAACGAAGGAGAAATTATAGTAGTAGAATCCTTAAAGTTGGCAGGAGGCTTAGATCTTGTTTAGAAATTCCTTGTTCTTCAGATTAGGAAACAGCAATCCTGAGAGTTTAAAGAATAAACAGGAATAGAAGAGGAAAAGAGACATTTTTTCCTCAGGTCAACACTTGCACCTATCTCAAAGGTCAAGGTTTTCTGACACAGAATAAAATGTACTGGGTTTCACTCTGCTAAAGATACAGTATATAACTGTGAGGCCAAAGTGGAAGGTTTGGGTTATTTGGACATCATTTCCCTTGCCCTCAACCTTAATGCCATCCCTGCCAGTAGATGAGAGTCTGTCCTTCATAAACTCACTTCCTAGGCCCGCAGGGTAAGGCTGGGCCTGGGACTGGCTCACAAATGTGGTCTGAGACTTCAGACTTTCACCCTTCTCACTGTGGAACTCTGGCCCATTCTGACAAATGCTTTCCCTGGTGATTTTTCTTTCCCCTTTTCCCTTTTCTTTTCTCCTCTCCTCTCCTCTTCTTTTCTTTTCCATACTGGAGTTTGAACCCAGTAGTGCTCTATCACTAAGCTGCATCCCCAGCCCTGTTTATTTTTTATTTTGAGACAGGGTCTTCCTAATTTGCCAAGACTGGACTCCAACTTGTGAACTTGTGATGGCCTGCAACTGCCCCAGCTTCCCTAGTTTCTGGGATTACAGAGACAGACAACCATGCCTGGCTCCCTGGTGATCTTACCCCATAAGAATTTGTACTTTATCTTATGGCACATGGTCAACCCTCAGCATGGAGGCCTACTGATCACTGGGAGCAATTCTTAAATGAACAAGAAGAAAAGGCCTATTTTTAGAAGGTGGCATCCCAGTTTCCATTCACCATTCTTGGTAGGCCACAGTAGTGACTCTGTGACTTCAGAGGCCCTTCTGGGCTTACGACTCATCATGACTCCGGCACGTTATCTTGCTTCCTGAAGCCTAAGCCTACTACTCCCAGAGGGGATAAATTGGAAAACTCATCTGTCATGGATTTTGCTTCTCATTCCCAGCCTTGTGGCTTTGCTTGCATCTGGCTGGGATAGATAAGAAGACTAGAGTTTGCAGAACCTAACTTAAGGGCTTGAAGCCAGCAAGTCAAGTACACATCCATCGGCACCCGGGGCCTACAGCAAGGGTTCAAAGAGGGGTACATTCTTCATTGGATAATGAGTAGAACAGAAGCCAGGCAGTAGAAAGGATAACAATGTTAGTTTCCTGAGTTTTACTGTAATAAATAAAATAGTAACAATGATAATATACAGCACAGGTTAGTTTTGGAGAAACTACTATAGGAGCTCAGATTACAAATCTTTACTATCCCTAATGCATTAGTTATAGGGCTTCTTTAGTTAGATAACGTATTTATTTATTTATTTTGCGGTACTGGGGATTGAACTCAGGGGCATTCTACCTCCGAGCTACACCCCCAGCCCTATTTTTTGTTCTTTATTTTGAAATTGGGTCTCGCTAAGTTGCAGAGTGCCTCACTAGGTAGATTAGGCTGGCCTCGAACCTGCTCCTCCAGTCTCAGCCTCTAGAATGCTGCGATTACAAGTGTGCGCCACCACGCCCGGCTAGAATAACGTATTTATAGGGAAGCTGAAAATTGTCCCCAAGTAGCGACAAGGTGCCTTGCTTTGGGGCAGTCTTAGGTGGTCCTCTTGCCTGGTCATTGATCGGTGTCCGAAAAGTTTTACCAGAAATTACTGCATTCATTTTTTGTTCACACTGCCTTGAAATCTGCCAGTATGCAAAATATGTACCTTTTTCCTACTTGGGAAAAGGTCCAAGAAAGAGCACAGAGAATGATAAAGGGTTTGGAAATAGAATCTAGGAGGAGAGTTTAAAAGAAAGCAGTTGACTTTGCTTAGAGAGAAGAGCGGAAAACAAAACAAAACAACTACAATGGTTTTGAAGGCTACAGAGTTCCCACTCATTCATTTATTTGTTCACCCATGATGCCCTGCCTTGGACCAGGACCTGGAAGATATGCAGAAGGACAAAAGGGGAGGGTAGTCAAAACAAAGCCCTGGCTTCAAGATTTCCTCTCCATCTCCAATGACCAAGCATTGAACAAAATCAGGTGTAGGGCTAGACACAGGGAGGAAATAAATCTGAAATGAAGGGATGTAAGAATCTGAAAGGCTTGCCAAGGCTGAGGTAGCAATGGAAATATGCATATCCCTATCTACCATTTGCTGGTTAAATGATGAAGTAATTTTAAAGGCTGATTGGGAAAATTTCTACTAGAAAAAAAAAAAAAAAAAAGAAAGATTATAGCTTCAATTTTGTAGTTCAGAATATTCTGATACAAACCTGGTGAAGCAACTATTTTGTGCTTTCCATGTGTTTCCCATCTGCCCTAGACACTGTGTGAGTCACATTAGTCCACACAAATAGCAGAAAAGGCAAAAGCCAATGATGGCATCTCTTCCCTCCACATTGAAGCTAGCAGAAAACCCAGTGGCAAATTTACCAAGAAAACAAGTATGCACAAGTTCATGGTTACAGGCTGTTATTAAGTCTCAAGTTCCTCTTATGGTACAGGTTCTTGGAATTTCCCAGCCCTTGATTAACTGAGTTTTTTTTTTTTTTTTTTTTTTTTTTTTTTTTACCACTGAGGACAATAAAAATGTGATTCTAGTTCACAAATATAGAAGTGACCTTTTACTTACTTTCTTTAAATAGTATAGACAAAGAAGTTGGATAATTCCACTACCAGGATAACATGTGCTAGAGTTTGCTCTTTCATCTTGGGATAATATCTCAAAGGTCAAATAACTGCTCCTAGCTTATGCTATGGCTTGAATACGGTTTGTCCCTTCTGAAACTCATGTTGAAATTTTATCTCCATTTTGAAATATTAAGAGGTGGGGCAAGGTGGGGTGTCTAAGAGGTGATCAGTGCTCTTCCCTCGTGAATGGATTAACCCGTTCATGTACTTAACCAATTAATGAATTTGGGTTAATGGAGTACCTCAGAATGGGTTTGTTATTGAAGCTGAGTTGGCTGGGTCCCTCAGCCTCCCTGTCGCTCATCATGATGCACTCTGCTACACCTTGACCAGCAGGAAGTCACCAGATGCCAAACAAAAGCCAATGCTATGCTCTTGGACTTTCAGAATCATGAATTAAACAAACTCCCTTTTAAAATAAGTCACCCAGTCCTGTATATTCAGTTATAGCAACAGAAAATGGACTAAGACAGCTTACCTGTCTCGCTTCCAATCAAAGGCTGATTTGCAAAATGCTTCACAAAGTCCTTTAGAGACGAGTATTCATTAAAGCCAAATTTAAAGGAATATCCAGTATACTCAACATGAAAATGTTTGACAGAGTCTTTGGCTCTGAAAAGGAAAAAAAGTGCTTAATGTTATTAACAAATGAGTATCTTTTTTGAAGGCAAATGTAGTCACCAGTAACCTTTTTTAAGAACTGAGAATATTCAATCATTGAAATCACTGATATTTTTAAAGAACGTTACTAATTTCTATACTTTCATCCCATTTTTTATCTTTTTAAAAATATTTTGAAACAGGGTCTTGCTAAGTTGCTGAGGCTGGCCTTGAACCTGTGGTCCTCTATCTCAGTCTCCCCAGTACTGGAATTACAGGCATGTGCCACCCTTCCCTTTCTTATCCGGAGTCAGTTGGAATTCTAATTCTGTCAATTAATTAGGTCAGCCTGGACCTTTTCTTCCCTTGCCTGTTTTTCTGCCCACCGAATAAAATGTAAAATTTTCTATAATGTCATTTTGTACTTCACTTTTGAAATTTTAGCAAGACCCTCAGCAACTTGGCAAGACTTTGTTTCAAAATAAAAAATAATTTTAAAAAAGGGCTGAGGGTGTAGTTTGGAGGTAGAATACCCCTGATTTAATCCCCAGTAACACACACACGCACACACACACACACACACGCTCCTAATATCTTCTCAGGTGATTCTGCTGGTCTGTGAATCACACCTTCAGAACTCCTGTCCAGCTGGACTCTTTTTTTGGTGGTGGTACTGGGGATTGAACCCAGGGGCATTCTGGCTCTGAACTATACCTCCAGCCCTATTTTATTATTATTATTTTTTATTTTGAAAATTATTTTTTATTTTGAAATAAGTTCTGACTAAGCTGTGACGGGTCTCACTGTAAGTTGCTAAGTCTGGCTGTTAACATGTGATCCTCCTGTTTTAGTCTCCCAAGTACTGGGATTACAGGTGTGTGCCACCACGCCTGACTCTGGACCTACTACTCTTTAAAGAGTTTCCACCTCCGTCCCTTAGCTCATACTGTTCATTTAACTGGCAACATCTCCACCCTGGTCTTTGCTGTTAGAAATCCCAGCTACCCACTAAGTTTCCGTTCAAATACCACCTCCTCTGTTAATTATTACATGATAATTCTAATTTAAGTTGATTGCCTTTTCTCTTTTCAGCCACCCAAACACTTATCTTGCCTTCTTTCTTATTTGTTGTACTCTACTTTAGTACAGTACAGTTAGTTTAGTACAGTACAGTTTAGTAGAGTACTTTTGTACTCTACTCTAGTTTGGGATCTTATTGCCCTCTGCGGCTATACTTCCTGAAAACAAGTTTTCTTTTTTGGGAGTAGGGGATAGAGATTGAACTCAGTGGCACTCTACCACTGAGCTTCACACGGAGCCCTTCTTGTTTTTCAGTTTGAAGATGTGTCTTGCTAAGTTACCACACTCAGGTCATGAACCTGCGATCTTGTCTCAGCCTCCCAAGCACTGAGATTACAGGAGTGCACCACTGCGCCCAGCTGAAAACAAGCTTTTGAATCTTCTACAACATCTATTAATGTGGCTGGTGCAGAATAAATGCTTTAGAATATTTATTATCATGGGAATTAATGAATAAAAATAGTCATTCTCCTGAAATGCTGGTAGAGCATTTGTTTGCTTTTAGCATTCCCAACTACCTGTAATGAAATTCAATTAATTATATTGTAATTTTTCATGAAGATGAAATATAATGCTATCTATTAATAAGGAACTTAAGGTCTAATTATTTCTATATTGGTAGAAAATTAACATTGTTTGATCCAATAATTTCATGTTTGTTTGAAATTTTTGGAAGATCTATGCAATAAAGTACCTATATCCTAATCATCTAATTGACTTTTCTCCTGTCTCTCTCTCTCTCTCTCTCTCTCTCTCTCTCGCTCTCTCTCTCTCTTTTTAACTAGGGATTGAACTCAGGAGTGTTCTACCTCCAAGCTACATCTCCAGTCCTTATATGCTTTTTAAATTTTGAAAGTGTCTCTTTAAGTTGTGAAGGTGGTCTCAAATCTGCAATCCTTCTGTCTCAGCCTCCCAAGTACTTGAATCACAGGCATGTACAACCATGTCCAGCTCATCTAATGGACTTTTTCCTCCCCATATGGTACTGGGGATTAAACCCAGGGGCATTCTACCTCTGAGGTACAAACCCCTCTCCCAAGCCCAATTTAATTTTTTTTGTTTTGAAACAGTCTCAATAGATTCTTGCTTCCACACAAATGGAATTCCATCTTGGATTAATAATTTTCCCATCCATGTTATTTAGAAAATTTATAAACAGAATGTGGTAGGGTAACATGAGAAATACTAATGAATGTGTATTTTCTCTTCAACTCCCTAATTTACTCTGTCACTCTCTGCCTATCTCACTGTTTCTCCTTCAAGTAAGCCTCAGATGTACTATTGGCGAATGTTAGGTGTGGCAGGCAACCTTCTAAGACATCCCCAAATCCAAGTCCCTGGGATACATAGACTTCGTTCCAATAATCCAATCAAAACTACTCTAACTGTAGCTGTGAGGGGACTTTTCAGCTCATTAAGGTCCCGAATCATTTGACCATAAGATGAGAAGATTACCTGGGTGGCCCTGACTTAATCATACAAGCTCTGTGAAACAGAATTTTCCTTGTTGGAAGAAGAGGAAATAAGAGAGATGTACTCTGCCTAGTCTGGAAGACAGTGAATACCCATGCTGTGAACTCCCTAGAGGGGCCACAGCCACATGGCACGGAATTCTGGCATCCGTTGACACTGGTCCCCTGCTGACAGCTAAAAGGAAAATGAGGACCTTGCTTCTACAGCAGCAAGAAATGAACAAAACAGAATGAAGAGGAAAGGAAGAAATGAGAAGGATGCTGAGCTCAAATAGGAGCCACGTTGTCAGCTAATCCTGTTATATCAATTAGCCTTGGAGGACTCTGGACTTCTAAGAATCCAGTCATGTGCCTGAGCTTCTGATGTACAGAAACCACAAGAACATCTATTTATCTTGGGTTAGGCCACTTAGATCTTTGGAAATTCATTACCCAGCATAGAACATAAATATAAAAGGCCTCCAATCCCGAAAAGAAGATATGCTGGGCTTTTGATTTCATAGAAGCTTGTCATTAGTTAGTTAGGGGAATACTTTCTTGACCAGTTCTATCTACCTATCAGAGAGAAAAGATGTTAAATACAAAACCAAAAATAAACTGGGAACTGAACAAAAATGAACAAACTGAACAAAAACTAAACAAACAAAAAAAAAAAACAACAACAAAAACTGAACAACAACAACAACAAAAGGACTTCACTGACTTATTTTTCCTGCTAGTGGATGGAGCAGAGATTTTTTTTTCTACAGTCTTATTATTCAGAGTTTGAAATTATTTAACTTGGTAGCCCTGTAGGAATGGGGGTGGGGGTGTTATCTGGCAAAATGAGTGAGATAAAGTCAGTAAGTGATAAACGAGGCCATGCTGAATTCAGAGTCCTTAAGCACCTACCTCACAGAGAGAGAGTACAGCCCGGTCTGCTCATTGCTGTCCCTCAGAAGGTAGCTGCCGTCACGTCCATTGGAGAGGAGCAGAGCCTCGGCTGCATGGCGCGTGAGGTTGCCATGGTACCACCTAGGAAGGAGAGAACAGCACTTTCACCCAGGGAAAGCCATGGGAGAGTCCTCCTTCACTGGGCCTCCCTCCCAAAGACTTCCTAGCAAAACTCTCCACCATAAGTAGGCCAAGACCAAGCTCTCAGCTCAAACTTCAGGACGAGGAAGTCCCTGGGTGGGCTGAGTTGGCGACCAGCAGTGTGTTATGGGCTGAATCATGCCCTGAAGACTTACATGCAGAAGCCCTAACCTCCAGTCCCTCTAAATATGACCTTAGGTGGAGACAAGGTGTTTACCAAGTTAACATGAGGTCATTAGAGTGGAAATTGATTTGATGTGACTGTTGTAAAAGTGTCCTCTTGTAAAACAGGAGACAGACTTCCACATGTGGATGGGCACCAGAAAGCCAGGGAGACAGAGAGGCCTGAGAAAGACTCTTCCTCGTGGCCTTCAGAAGGAACCAGACCTGTTGATACCTTGATTTTGAACTTCCAGCCTCCAGAACTCTGAGGCGATTGATTTGTGTTGGTTAACCCTCCCAATCGGCAGTACTTCCTAAGGCAGCCTTACCAAACTAACAGAGTTTCACTTTGTGAACAGAACCTTTTAAAAAGTCCAACACAAAAGAACCGAAGAATAGACTTTGACCAATCGTCTTTCTTTCTTTTGGTCTCTCCCTCCTGCCCCCTGTTTGTAAGCATGGGGCCATGTCATGGGAAAATCATGGAGCTGTTATACTGGTGTCCACAATTATGAGTGAGATGAAGCAGTTGCAGGGAATGATGATGTTCTATGAACATTAAAGCCACCACATATTCCAAACTGACTAATATCTGAAGAGCTGGGGAAGTCCCAAGGAGATTCAGATTGATTTTGTGTTTTAGAAAAGGTACCATGTATCTATGGTAAAAGAAAAAAAAAAAAAGTTCAAATAATTCAAAAAGAAGTTGTAGTGAAAATAAATCCTCTTTCTCAGCCTTGAGCCCTGGCTCCCCTCTTTCTTTCTCCAGAGAACAACATTGCTCACCACTCTGCAGGTTTCTTCCTATGTCTATGCATCTAGCCAGTATTCAGCACCCTCCTCCCCCCCCCCAATTCTAGGGAAATAAGAGCATTCTAGGACACTGTTCTGTTTTTGTTCTTTGTTCCCTTCTAATGTTTCTCCTAATGATGCTTTCCCCATGATTTTTAAGGACATGGCTGTGGCTGTCCAGGGTGGTGATGAGATTGCAGCCCTGCAATTGCATTACTTGAGTCTCCATCTAGGTGACATCTCTTAGGAGCAGTAAGAATCTGGGCAAGTTACTTTACCCATCTAAGCCTCAGTTTCCCCACATCGAAAGTAAGATTAAAGCACACATGTTAATGGTGGTGAATGGACGGACCAGGCCTGGCACCCTCGGTGCTCAGTAGGTGAGTTACCATCAGAAGCCCCTGAGATACACAAAGCCATAACATTGCAATGTATCCTCTAGGGTATGATTTTCTTGTTGCCCCAATATAGTATTTTTTCCTTTTCTTTTAGTTGAGATAACAGGAAGTTGGGAACCAGAGGCAGTTGCTGACTGCAGGGGACCTGGGATCCAGGGCAATGGTGATGAGGAGAGTCAATTACACACATCGTGTTGGTGTGATGAGCTACGTGCTATCAAAGAGCAGTGGAGAGTGTGCGAGAGCCCTACTCTGACAGGGAGGGATACTGGAGTCATGAATCACGTAGGTGTCCACTGTGATGTCCCTGGGGCATGAAATTTTAGCCAGAACAATGAAGAGTAAACATAGCTGGGCTCTGTGGTAAATGCCTGTAATCCCAGTACTTGGGAGGCAGAAGGATTGCAGGTTCAAGGTCAGCGCATGCTGACTTAGTGAGACCCCATTTCAAGATAAAAAATTGAAAGGACTGGGGGTGTAACTTGGAGGTAGAATGCCCCTGGGTTCAATCTCCAGTACCATAAGATAAATTAAACAAACAAACAAGAGTAAACACAAAGGTATCTGTGGAAGGAAATTTCCATAGGTCTCCAAGCTGTTTCCTAAGCTTGTATTTCTTCATGTGTCTTTCTTTAGCATATTTCCTCTATTCTGTATTAGAAATATATTTTTTAGCTGCAAGCAATAAATGTGTTTTCAAAGACATCGTATAAGGACACCCACTGAGTTGTTTGCTCAGAGCAGTCCCATTCATCTAGCTGATTCTCAGACAAGTTCAACTCTGTTCACTACAAAATGCTTCCAAAGGAAAACTAGGATCACAAAGTAATCTAAGACACACTTCAAGTCCAGTTGAAGTCAAAATTCAAATTCTTCTTGGTAGGTAAACTCTTTACAAGGTCACAAGTCCTTAAATATAGTTTGCAAATAATTAACTTCAGAATGAACATTTCTGCGTAAGATTCAGCTTGAGCCCATAGATCACTTATTGAAAGTCACATTTGATTCACAGAATTCTAAAACATAAAAGATTTGCATGTTCCTCTGGATTCTCCTCAGTGGGATCTGAAGTCCGTGTTCAAAGCATTTACAGAAGTCGTGTGTGTGTGTGTGTGTGTGTGTGTGTGTGTGTGTGTGTGTGTGTGGTACTGGGAATTGAGCTATACCCCCAGCCCTATTTTTTATTCTTTATTTTGAAACAGGGTCTCACTAAGTTCCAGAGTGCCTCACTAGTAGCTGAGGCTGGCTGAGAACCCAGATCCTCTGGTCTCAGCCTCCCAAATGCTGGAATTACAAGTGTGCGCCATGACACATAGCTCAGTCTTCTTTTTTTTTTTTTTTTTTTTTTTGTGTGGTACTGGAGATTGAACTCAGGGGCATTCTACCTCCCAGCTACATCCCCAGCCCTATTTTTTATTCTTTATTTTGAAACCGAGTCTCACTAAGTTGCGGAGGGCCTCACTAGGTAGCTGAGGCTGGCTGCGAACCCGGATCCTCCGGTCTCAGCCTCCCGAATGCTGGGATTACAAGCATGCGCCACCACGCCCGGCTATAGCTCAGTCTTCTAATATTAATTACAACCTGATGACTAAGAATTTCTATGGTAGTCTTTTAAATAATAACTACATACCATAAGTACATAAGAAATACTTGGGTATAAAGCAGGAAGAGTCGCCCTGTACTTCTATGTGGAAAACCCTTAGTGAGTGCTCACTGCTCTGGGGCAGCTGGAACAACAGGTGTGGCTGTCGTGGTTTTTATGGAATCCCGGGTCTGGGCAAGCCTAGTCTAGGGCTGGCCAGGCAGCATCTAACATTGTGATGTGCATGACACAATGAGGCTGCTCATTCCCCAAAGAGCCCCTCCATGAAAGTCTACCTCCCCCTTTCAGTTGAGGGATGCATTCCTTTCCCTTTGCTGAGCATGTTCTCCAGGGGAGTGAGTGGCTACAGACCCAAACAGCTCTGTGTATTCTTTGATAAGGATATAGCTCAACTCTGTGTTCACAAAGAATGAAAAGTTAAAAACAGTTAAGTTGGTAACATTCCCATTATCAACCTTCTCTACCTTCAATCGTTGCCTCAAATCTGTGCAAAACCATTGTGTAAGGTGTAGTGCTAGGGAGATCAAAGAGAATAAAAATGGAAAATCCCCACACTGGGCTTCAAGAAACCATTAATTTAGTTGGGAGGCAATGGTAAGTATTTTGTAAACTACATCCAAGCAGGAATAAAATACCCAAGGAATGTTCTAGAATGAATGATCAAAACTGGGTTCCTTGAACTAGCCAACAGTTAAGTAGGCCTTGAAAGATATTTAAGTTATTTTCAAGTGTGTATTTACTTTTTTTCTGATTATGAAATCTACATGTAGTAAAATTTTAAAAATATACAAGTAAAACAGAGATAGTGAAACTCACAGAAGAGGAAATACATATTTCAAGTTATAGTAGATGTGCTAAATTCTCCTCCAACTTATTCCCCTACCGATAATAGAGGATAATATCTATCATTCTCCAATCCCTTCTGTTTAAATTTTATACTAGAGATTGAACCCAGGGGCATTCTACCTCTGAGCTATACACCCAGCCATCCCCTTTTAAAAAATTATTATTTTTTTTTTATTTTGAATCAGGGCCTCGCTAAGTTGCTGAGGGTCTTGCTAAGTTGCTGAGGCTGGTCTTGAACATGATCTTCCTGTCTCAGCCTTTTTAAAAAATGTACTTTTATTGGTGCATTGTAGTCTCACATCATAATGCAGTTGAGAATGATAGGGACATACATACACATGACACTTGGTGAGCTTCCCTCTCTTCCCTCCCCAGTAGTCTCACTATTAATTAGGTAAATGCAAATTAAAAGGACAACGTGATGTTTTTCTTTATCCATCACATTAGCTGAAGTAAAAGAATGAGGTAGGCTGGGTGTGGTGGCCCACACTTGTAATCCCAGCATTTGGGAGGCTGAGACTGGAGGATCCAGGTTTATAGCCAGCCTCAGCTACTTAGTGAGGCTCTTCGAAACTTTGAGACCCTGTTTCAAAATAAAAGAATAAAAAATAGGATTGGGGGTGTAGCTCGGAGGTAGAATGCCTCTGGGTTCAATCCCCAGTACCACCAAAAAAAAAAAGAATGAGGCATTAGAGAATTTGGGGGTAATAAGCCAGGCATGATGGCACATGCTTGTAATCCCTGTACTTGGGAGGCTGAGACAGGAAAATAATATTTAAGACCAGCTTCAGCAACTTAGCAAGACCCTGTTTCAAAATTTAAAATAATAATAATAAAAAGGGCTGGGGGTATAGCTCAGAGGTAGAATATTCCTGGGTTCAATCCCCAATACAAAAAGGTAATGGATATTATCATCTATTATTAGTAGGGGAATAAGTTGGAGAATTTAGCACACCTACATAACTGTAGGTACACGTATGGTTAGCAACCACTTCTAGTGTCCTTCTAGTGAAATGCACATAGGCAGAAGAAAATATGAGCAAAGATGTTCACTATAAAATTGCTTGTGAGAGTAAAAATTGGGGGCTGACAAATATCATGAAAGAGAAAAATATCTTTTTTTTCATTAATAAATCACTCAAAATGTCTGAGTTTTTTCTCTGTATTTTGCTATATATAATAATTTTATATTATAATTTTCTCTGGTGGGAATGAAATACTAACTTATTCATTCATCTAGAACACTTTTTTAAAATATTATTGGTAGTGCAGAAATGTTATTTTCTCAGCTCCACAGTGTGATATTGGTTGGTAATGATTCTTTAACTTTTGCAGACAAGAACAAACTACAACCTTTGCTAAGTTATACAATAGATTATTAGTATTCCAAACACTGTGCTTATCTATGCAGTTTGGAGTAAGGTTCATTCTCCCGAAAAAAAAAAAAAAAATAGTACAAATTCTTTTTGTTTTACTTTTCCTGAAGAAATAAAAAAGAACAAGAAACTATTATTTATAATAATACATTCTCCTTTCCCCAAGGCCTACACATTTTCCAAAATTATGTCTGAAGATTGATGGAGTCAACAGAGCAGAGGCTAATCAAGCTCCAAAGAAATATTTGTGCTGGGTTTATATGATTATCAAAGCCAGCAGTTGACCTTGAAGGAAATAGTGGTATTATCTCTTCCATGATACAGTAACAAATTAGGAAATACCCACCCGCTAAAGAATTTTCATAGCTGTTTCTCTTGGTAAGGTGCAGGAAATAAATGCTACCACAGAACCAGCAGGCGGGCCAGGTCCAGAAAGCCACCCTGGCTCAGCCTTGGCTGCTCACATCCCAGCGCCTCGCCATGCTAAAACCTCTGGGTGATTGCTCCAGCATATTGGAAACTTCACTGTTTCTTACCCCACTGGGTTTTATTATCTTAATTTGCTGGCCTAAACTTATGTCCCATTTGTTGTCCTTTAAAGGAAAGGCCTTTAACCTTTCTGAATGATCCATAGCATAAAATATATTTCACATCCTAGAAACACGAACACATATCACATACACACACACACACACACACACACACACACACACACACACACAGTTACAGGAAACAACACTAATCCTTCTATATGCTATGTACTTGAATATTTTCTTCTCTATTTATTTTGGACAAATATTGATGTGACTCCCTAAATTCACTGTAAGAGCACTAATATGTTGCATCTAGTGTTTGGAAAGTAATGCAAAAACGAGCTATCAAAGCTTCACCTGGGATCTTGCTGGAAATGCACATCCTCAGGCCCCGCCCTTGGCCTGCCGAGGCCCTGGTGATATTTTGCAGTTTGGAGCTTGAGAAACCTGGCTGTGAAGGACTCTTGGTCCTGAAACTTCAACTCACTTCCATAACCATGACAGTTTGAGTTCAGTGTTTGGTTTCTGAAGAGAAAGGCAAAACTAAGTGCGAAGTGGCTTTTGGTACACATGAGAAGGCAAAGAGAAGGACCTTCAGGTTAGCACAAATAAGAAATCATCAGATAGTGGGCATTTGGTGATATAGACATCCAGAGGCACAAGAGGGGTGTTCATGGGGTATGGAACAATCAGGGTATGCTTCATGGAGGAGAAAAATCATAAGCTGGGGCTTGAAGAATCAATATTTGATTTGTTAGCTAGTGAGAGAAAAGGGCATTCCAAAAGGAAGGATGGCATGAGCAAAGGCACTGGGGTTGACAAGCACCTGGTGTGCATATGTAACAATGTCTCACTGAAACAGGTCCAGGATGGGGAGTAATGCAAAATAACGCTGGGACAACTAGTGGGCACAGAAAGCAATATTGCATTTTAAAATGTGAGCAATGTACCCACTGAGATTGTGTATTTTGTGTGTGTGTGTGTGTGTGTGTGCGTGCACGTGTGTGTGTGTGTGTGTGTGTGTGTGTGTGTGTGTGTGAGAGAGAGAGAGAGAGAGAGAGAGAGAGAGAGAGAGAGAGAGAGAGAGACCCAGGGGTCTTCTATCACTGAGCTACACCCCCAGCCCTTTTTATTTTTTAGTTTGAGTCAGCTAAGTTACTGAGACTGGCCTCAAACTTCTGTTCCTCCTGTCTGAGCCTCCCAAATACTAGGATTACAGGTATGTGCCATCACGCCCAGCAAGATTGTTTATTTCTTGATAACAAAGTTCCTTAGTAAGCTATGACTACAGATTATCCCCATACTTAATGATATATTCTTCCCCCTCCTGGAAAAGAGAAGTGAAATAGAAGCTGGATTTTGTCCCATCAGAGTTATAGACAGGACATGTATTTCAACCCAAAGCAAGAAAAGAAGCTTCTGATTGTGTGAAAGACGCTAGAAGGCCCCCGAGTTGAACAGACAAACAAACAAAAGACAGAACTTTTCTCCAGATAATTTTCTTCTTTCTTCATATTCAAAGGTATTCTCATTTCGCATGACAGAGACACACTCTGTGAACTCTAGGCCAAAAATGGCAATTGTACAACATACACATCACTCCCCTCTCTAAATCCAAGGGTGGCACAGCTCACCCATCTGTCCTCTGTCTTACTGAGCCTACAGACGGGACTCACGATCCTTCTGAACACAACAGTGTAGAACATAAGAGGAACCTGCTAGGGTTTCCCACTTCAAGCAATCTTCGCTTGGGTTCCCAGATCCTGTGCTCCAGCCATCCATGGGGTGGCTTGGCTCCTGATTCACTTGTGCTCATTTGTCCAGAGTCGATGCTAGATCAAGTTTGTGGAAGATAAAGTTCTTGGCTCCCTATTTCATGAGAAATCATGGGATTAGGATAAGGAATTGTCACATTCAGGAGCTATCAGTGCTGTGGTTTGTATTACAGTCAGGCTATATAGAAGATGGTGTTGTCTGTGTATGCGTGAGAAGTCACATATTCACAGTGTGAGCTCATCTTTCCACTGACCATAGGAGTGGACTCTGTCCAAGTAGACAGAATCAAGCAGAGGTCTTGAAAAAGGTTCAAATAAGGCCTCAGACAGGTCTAGAAGAGGCTGAGGAGCGAATCCCCACAATCTCTCCAGAGGGGAGGTTTCTATGACTTTTCATAGCACTATTATAAATGTCCACATTTATACGGCTCCTGGCAGGGCTCAGTGGAGGGACCAGCTGCTCCAGGGTTTTGGAAACAGACCCGAGTGATGACAGAGGTCAGCTATGTGAGTATGTCATCGATCCATGAATTAAAGGTAGGTTCCAAGCTTCCTGATGGGAGTAAGGTTCAGGACTGAAAGGAGAGGAGAATTCTGTGGGAGTTAGAGACCAGGATAAACCTGTTCTTGAAGGAGTCTGAAGAATGAGGCCAGGAGTTCTGGTGAGGGGTGGGGGGAGAGGGGGAGGCAGGCAGGTGGGCGTAGAGGCTGACTCAGAGATTCAGAGACACAGAGTGGACAAAGAACCAGAGACATGAAAGTTTGCAGACAGAGAGACTGTGGGTTAATACAGGAGATGGAAAGGGCCACTTTCAGGAAGCTACAGCTGCAGGAAAGAGTCCCAAACCTCAAAGGCTTAAAAATATACAGCCAGATCCTTGCTTCGTTAGTTACCTTTTCTCTATTCCATGGGTCAGATGATACCTTTAACCAATGTTGGTTTATTTCACCAATTAAAAGCTTTGGGTATGCTGGGCACTGTGGCACATGCTTGTAATCCCAGTACTTGGGAGGCTGAGACACGAGGATCTCAGGTTTAAGGCCAGAGCACCATAACTTAGCAAGACTCTGCTCAAAATAAAAAAATAAATTAGGACTGGTGGTGTAGCTCAGAGGTAGAACATCTCTGGATTCAATCTTAAGTTCAGTTCCACACACAGAAAAAAAAAAAAAAAAGAAAAAGAAAAAGAAAGGGAAAAAAAGGAGGAGGAGGAGGAGGAGGAGTATAAGAAAAATTGTTGAGCATATGGGGACCGAATCTGGCTGATGAATTCAAACACATCACCAAGTTGGTGTGGTGGAGCACCCATTGGCTGAAGCCAGGAGCCTTGAGCTCTGGTCTTGGCTTTGACTCAACTTGTGCAATTCCACAAACACTTAAACATCTGCTCTTTGCCAAGTTGTCAGCTCAGATGGAGAAGACAAAGATGAATGACTCACAGCTCTACTACTAAGGAGTTCATCTTCCAAAGGAAAGAGGAAGCAGATGTCAAACCCTCCCACTCCTCAGGACCAAAATCTGTAAAATGGCTCTAAGATCATCTGGTGAATCAACCCAAATCACATAAACTACTGTGGTGAACTGGAGCCATAGAACAGTAACATGGAACCCAGGAAGGGTTAGAAATATATAATGATGAAGGAAGGGGCAAATTAAAAGATACTTGTGAGACAGTATTCAAAATGGTCTTGATTCCATTTTGAAAAATGACACAACTACCAAACCGGTTTTGTTTGGATATGAATCAGTTGCCGAGCTTCACTGGATAGAATCGCTGGCTTCCACCCCATCCTCCCTCACTATTCCAGATCCTCACTTTAGTTCCTCATTCACCCATCAGTGAACTGCCTAGATAGTTTTCTTGGCCTGGCCCTCACCATCCATCATGTTCAACTACCCTGCTAATCTACCTGACAATAAAACGTGATGACCAGGTAATTCCGCATTCCTGCAAACATCCCATGATTCCATATTGTCCATTGACCAAATCTATTTCAGGCCCTCTTGGCTCTAGACCAACCAAAGTATCCAAACTTTAGCCCAGGGAAACAGGCTGGTCCAAGACCAGACTCAGCACCTACTTTGAGAGAGATCAAGAAGGAGATGTTCTACTAGAAAATGAGAGCACAACTATGCATGCAGTGCAGCCACATTTACTCTGTATGTATGTGAGAATGTGTGTTCACAGAAAAAAATATTTTTACTCCTGGAATGAATTTGAACAATGGATAGAACAGGATTGCCATTTTTTGGTGCTCTTCTTTATTTCCCCATTTTTCAATAACTAGTATAATGGCATGATTTCTGTAACTTACTCTAAAACTACCTACAAAAAATATACAAAGAAGCCAGGCACTGTGGCCCATGCCTTTAGTTCCAATACTTGGGAGGCTGAGGCAGAAGAATCACACATTCGAGGCCAGCATGTAACTTATCAAGACCTTGTTTCAAAATAATAAAAAGAGATAGGGCTATAGCTCAGTGGTAGAATGTCCATGTGTTCAATCCCCAGTACAATAAATAAGTAAATAAATATCTGTCTTTAAAGAAAAAATATGGCATATTTGTAATATTTTCAGATGTTCAGGAAAGTAGGAAATAGTATAAATAATAGGATAAACAATGCCCACATTTAAAAAATGCCAATACTTTATTTTTTTATTTAGTGATCTGAGAATTGGACCCAGGGGATGTTCTACCTCTAAGCTACACTCCCACATTCCCAGTCCTATTTTCTTTTTCCTTTCTTTCTTTTCTTTTCTTTTTTTTTTTTTTTTGTGTGTGTGGTACTGGGGATGGAACCCAGAGGCCTTCTACCTCTGGCGAGGCTGGCTTAGAAACTGTGCACCTGTCTCAGCCTCCCAAGTACTGGGATTACAAGTGTGCACCACCATGCCCGGCTTTTATTTTTCATTTTGAAACAGGGTCTTACTAAGTTGTTGAGGAACTCACTAAGTTGTGAGGCTGGCTTTGAACCTGTGATCCTCTTGTCTCGGCCTCTCAAGTACTAGGATTATAGGCATGTGCAACCATGCCTGGCTAATACCCGTACTTTATATTAACATTTTGCCATATTTTTTCTTTAAAGACAGATATTTATTTACTTATTTATTGTACTGGGGATTGAACACATGGACATTCTACCACTGAGCTATAGCCCTATCTCTTTTTATTATTTTGAAACAAGGTCTTGATAAGTTACATGCTGGCCTCGAACGTGTGATTCTTCTGCCTCAGCCTCCCAAGTATTGGAACTAAAGGCATGGGCCACAGTGCCTAGCTTCTTTGTATATTTTTTTGTAGGTAGTTTTAGAGTAAGTTACAGAAATCATGCCATTTTAACCCTAAATAATTCAAAATTTGTCTTTGTACAGTATTGCTCTCTTATAAAACTATCATACTTGTAAGAAAATTAGTTAAATAATGTATGCTTATGCTTTTTATAATATATATGTATGTATATATATATTTATATATATACTTTGTGGTACTGGAGATTGAACAACATTCTTCTCATTTGAGTTACATCCCCAGCCTTTTTTATTTTTTAATTTTGAAATGGTCTAGCTAGGTTGCTTAGAGTCTCATCTTGCTATGTTGCCTTGAACCTGAGATCCTCCTGTCTCAGCCTCTCAAGTACTAGGATTACAGGCGTGCACCACCACACCCAGCTAAAGATATAAACATTTTAAACAACAGAGATTGTGGGCAAGCACTAGTGGGCAAGGCTTCCGGGGGAGCCTAGCCACAGAGAAGCTAGAGGGAAGCAAGTAACCGTGTGAAGACCCAGATGTGTGGACTGTGGTTGGTTTCCACAGTTTTTACATCAGCGAGTAGGAGCCAGAGGCCTCAAAAAAGGAATTTATTCTCTAAGGGGAGTTTGTAGGAGCCAGAAATTAACCCAAGCTTAAAATAAAAAGTCCAAGTGTCTAGTTATGAAAGGAGAAGTGCGAGAGGAAAGCCAGGCGGGAGATTCTCACCAAGCACCGATCACCCAGCTAGGGCCCAGGGACCTGCTGGTCTAGGCCATGCGGCCTCTTTTTATTTTCTAAATACGTGTGTCTTGCCACTTCCACTCGTTTACGCAGGCAATTTTCCCCTCGTATAAAATGTCATCTTTTCTTCAACCGTCACCCAAAGCCACCTTCTCCACTCCAGGGATCTCCTTCCTGAGGCCACAGGCGCTTTCTCCACAGTGCAGCTCTCCGCCCACACTGTGGAGCATTCTAACTACGCACCCGTGCATAGGCGTCTCTCTTTTATGTCAGAATCCCCACGCCGCCTTGCGTAATGTCCTCATTCAACGACTGCATCTATGAATGAATGGAAGAGTGAAAGAATGCGGCAAAGCAACTCCACCCGCTGTGGAAAAACCATGGGGCAGATTCCCACAGGGAAGCAGAAGAAATCACCCATAGGAGGAACAGAAAACACAGCAGAAGAGGAAACACTTGAGTCAGAAGAGCTAGAACTGGGGCTGAGGACGTAGCTCAGTGGTAGAACGCTAGGCCTCGCCTGCGGCAAGGCCCGGGTTTGATCCCCAGCACCTTTAAAGAAAGAAAAAAGCCGTGGTGGTGCACATCCTTAATCCCAGTACTTGGGAGACTGAGACAGGAGGATCACAGATTTGCTGCCAGCCTCAGCAATTTAGCGAAATCCTCAGCAATTTAGTGATACTGTATTTCAAAATAAAACTGGACATGGTGGTACACGCCTATAATCCTAGTACTTGGGAGGTTGAGACAGGAGGACTGCAGGTTCAAGGACAGCCTCAATAACTTAGGCCCTCGGCAACTTAGTAAGACTGTGTTTCCAAATAAAAAAATAAAATTGGGCTAGGGGGTGTAGCTTGGGTTCAATCCTCAGCACCACAAAAAAAAAAAAGATGCTAGAACTGAGCAGTATGAGCAGTAGTCACAAAATCAAGCAGCCACAGAAGAATCACCTTCCATTTTTAGAATCCAAGATTACAGAATTGTGCACCAAAGGGGTATAAATTTTATGACTATTTAGTGTCCCACCTCTGTAAACCATGAGTTTTTACTTTACCTGTTTAATTTTTTATAGTCCATAAATGGATTGTATACAAAATTCACTAAGGCTCTGATTAATTAGTATATTGGCTTGTGCGCATGTGCAAGTACATCATGTAAAGAAGAGAAAGAATAATGCCTTTTATATCTACTTTGTAGTGTTCACAGAACTTTGTTTTCTTTCTTCCCTTGGTTCACAATGAGCACTAAAAAGTCAGATAAGTTTAATAAAAAGAGAGAAGTCTGCTGAGAAATAGGAAGTTGCATTAATGGTCAAGGATGTGGGCTTGTATACTTACTCCAGCATGTAAGAACTCTGTCCTTCTCTCATTTACAAATGTAGACAGCATTACTGATAGTACCATCTACCAGAGATGCGTGAATTCAACAAGTTCATACATGCAAAAGGCTTTATATAGCACTTGGTGCATGGTAAGCATGAAATACTTACTAAATGCCATTGTTAGAATGTAAGCCTTTGATCATGGGCTCTGCAAAGCAGCCCTGCACGGTAGAAAGTGCATCAACTCCAGGGAAAGCTCCTGATGCGTGTCTCTCAGCTCCACTACTGACAAGTTCTGTGACCTGGGCAGTGCACTTAACTTACAGGAAGTCACTCTCTGCATCTATGACACGAGTATGGTAATACTGGATTGAAAGTATTGTTGTGAAGGCACAACAATGACACAATACATTGGATGGCATGGCAAGGCATAGGCACATAATTGCTGGTCGGTAAATAATGACTATCACAACAGGGAAGCAACCTGGTTTGTGAAATAACTTTGGGCTCAGATAATCCGCGACTTCAGCTGGCCTGACTTCTCTGATCTTGAACCTCCTTATGGAAAGCTGGAATACTCAATTGCATTTTGAAGACCAGAGCTAGTGTGTGCAGAATGGATGTTGCACAGCAGGGACTCATTTTGTTTATTATCATTTATTTCCTGGGCCAGCAAACCTCCAGCTGAGGGCCAATTCCTGCCAGCCACCTGTTTTAGTAAGGACCGAGAGCCAAGAATGGTTGAACAATCTGAAATGGTTCGAGGGAAAAAAGAATGTTTTGTGACTCAGGAAAATGATATGAAGTTCACATTTCAATGTCCATAAATAACACTGGGTGTGAGCATTGTCGAGGCCATTTTTTGGGGTATTCTCTGGCAGTTTTTGCACAACAGTGGCAGGTGTGAGTACTGTGGTAGAGATCATGCAACTGAACATTTTTTTGTTACTTGGACCTTTATTTAAAAAAAAAGGCTTGCCAATCCCTGGTCTACTCTAACCTTCGCTTATATGTGAACATCAAGGGACAGAAAAATGAAGAACCTTTTATTTCTTTAAATTTCCAGAGCTTAAGCATCCTAGTTTCTTGGCATTAACCAACCACCCAAACACTGGCACTTTCTTATAAGATTAGATGAAAAAGGAGAAACCCTCGATAAGCAAAGAAGTTGACTTAACCGAAGGGGATGGGCAGAGGGGGGGCACCCTAATGCACATGATGTACTTTCACAAATATATCAAGGTCAATCACTAAATTCAACTTGAGAAGGAGGGAGGGTGAGGGAGTGGGGTGGGAATTGGGGAAGGGGTTAAATGAGAAATGTGTGCATATATGCCTTTATCAGCTTGTACCTAACAAAGATGTATGATTACAATGCATCAATTATTATATAAAAAAGATTAGAGATTTGGGAAAATATATAAAAAACAGAATATTTGTCATGTTTCTCACTTGAGGGGATGTTTGACTAGATATCTTAAATATTTATTTTAAAATATCCTAAAATAATTTTCAGTTCTTTTGTATCTGTAGTTACATTTAACTATATATTATCTTGTAGGAACCTTTGTTATAGACAAATGATCACTAGAATGTTTCTCTCTCTCTCTTAATTTGTTATAGCCAAATGATATCTCTGTCTGTCTGTCTCTCGCTTGCTTGAAGTATGGGGATTGAATCCAGGCCCTCATTCTTGCTAGGCAAGTGCTCCACCACTGCACTACATCCTTAGCCCTTCTTATTCTTTTTATTTTGAGACAGGGTCTCACTAAGTTATCCAAACTTCTCATCTTCCTGCCTCAGCCTCCTGAGTAGCTTGGATTAAAGGTGTGTGCTACTGCATCCCAGCTAATTGCTAGGATTTTAAACAATTTACTAGCAAATCTTTGTCACTTTATTGCTTAAGTGATGTCTCTACTATTTATTAGTTGTTTTATTTCCCCTATCTTTTTAGGGTTTTTCTTTTGTTTTGTTTTTAGTTTGGTGATAAAAGATTAATTTAATCCCAGCATCTAAAGCTATGAAATGACCTGTTTTATAAACTTCATGAGACTTTTATATACAGTCAATGAAATGGCATCTGTACTATACCACTGAGTATCTCAAAATCAGAAACATACTTCTGAGCTATTTAAACACAATCCGTTTTTGATTAATCCGACTTTGATTAAAAACACACTCAGAAGCCATCCACGGTTGTGCTGTGTGAGAAGAACTCTGCCCTTCACTTCTCTCATTTATAACTGCAGATGGCATTATGAATAGTGCTGCCTAGCAGAGACGTGTGAATTCAACAAGTTCCTACAAGCCTGGTTCAAAATAGTGCCTGGTGCATGATAAGCATGAAATACTTACTAACTGCCGTTATTAGAATGTAAATCTTTGATCCTGGGCTCTGCAAAGCAGCCCCACACAGTAAGTGTCTAGCAGGGTGTTTTGAAAGTGATTTCATAGTTGTACTCTAATGGGAAGGTTTTTTAGTATGTATATGACTGGCCAAAAGTGGGCACAAGGGGCTGGGAGTGTAGCTCCGAGGTTGAGCACATGCCTACATGCCTAGCAAGCTTAACATGCTCCAGGCCCTGGGTTCAATACCCACCCACCCACCTACCCACCCCCAAACAAACAAACAAACAAAACAAGCAAACAAAAAAATAAAGGTGGGTACAACCAGGACCAGATCAGCAAATCAAACTTCTATCATAGTTTCTGAAGTTTCTCCTTTTTGTGTGTGTGTGAGTTAAAACATGAGAATTATATTTACCTTTAAATATACACAAGGTATAGTGTGGAAGGATATTTACTTGCAAACATATAAAAACACTTGTTAACTAGTTTAATAAAAATATAATCTTTGGAAGCATATAACAAAATCATTAATGATGTGTCACCTGGAAAGATCAATTCCATAGTTTACATTGCAGCAAACAAAAGCAGTTTCAGTTCTTTTGACCCTTTTATGCAGGAATACTTGAAAAGGAAGACAGAAGTTATTCATTCTTACCCTTATCATGGCTGTGAAAAGAGTTTAATTTAAAAAACAAGTATTTGTAATGCCAAAATCCAGAATGACTCCAAATATTTGGCCAACAGAGTGTTACCATCTTCAGGAGGAGGAGCATTAACAAAGGCTAAAACAAACCCTTTTAAATCTGTAAATAAAATAGGCAGTTGGTGTTTTGGCCACTGGGGGTGGGGGTGGAACTGTAGCATCAGGAAAGGTCGGCAATATCTCACCTTTGGAGATGCCACTGAGCAGTGTTCAAAATTAACCTAATGTGACATCAACATTTTTAAGAATAGGCAAAAGCACATTTACAAAATTCTGTTTCTGAGTAGAGTAGCAGTAGGCCACATAATTCTGAGACAATGAGGGACCCTCATAAAAGCAGCATCCCTTAAGATGAAGGGAATAAAAACTGAGGGGGAATGAGACAGGAACCTTATGGGAACACAGGACAGATGCACTCCAGGGCCGAAACTAGTGGTGGGTTAGCCATTCAGAGCCTGCTGTGAGTTTCCTCTGCTCTCCCACCTTAACTCAGGGTTGGCTATCTATTATGGTATGTACCTAAACAATCTTATCAGCCTCAGAAACCAGGTGCTTCATTAGAGCTGGGACACCCTGGCCATGATCTCAGGGACAAACAGTATAGAGGATAAGATTGTTGAGGAGCCACCACATGGTTTGTGTTTTCTTCCACTCTTTTGTGTCCTCGTAACAGCTGCAGTTGCTAAACCTTATCACAAGGCAGAGACAATTACATAGGAAGAGAAGTAAAATTTAGCTTCAGGCTGACCAGCTGACCCTGCCTTCCTTGGAAGTTAGTGTCCTCACAAGAAAAGAACAAACCTTCTGAAGTGTACCTAAAGCCAATCAACATTCCTAAATTCTAGCCCCCTTCCTCTCATATGAATAAAAACAGCTCTCTCCTTTGGCCTGGGAGCTAGCTGGACACTCTTAGTCATTGCTGGGTCTCCTTTGTCCCAACAAACAGTCTTGTTCCTGTCCCCATAGTGACTGATTCTTCTGAGGGAAAACACAGAAACCCACCAGTCCAGCATCAATTCTAGAAATAAAAAATTATTTTGCAACCTTTGACATAAGTACTTACCAAACTACTCAAATAGCTTGGCAAACACCGAGGTTCCAAAACCGATGGATCCCTATTAAAATTTAGACCCTTATAAAAGGATGTCTGTGTATAGAGACACATTTTAAAGGAATCAGAAAATCTTTAAAACAGCCTTAGTGTTTCCCTTTAAGTTTGAAAATGGCCATGTATTAGTTTCATGGAAGGAAAGATTAGCTTCTCAGTCTGAGGCTCACAGGGTGGTCACTTGTCTAGGGCTACAGTGGTATCAATGTGGTGCAAACTGAACAGAGAGGAGAGACAGGGCTTTTCTTGGCAGCTGGTAACTAAAACACAAGGGATTTTCACAAAATGACCAAGGGCCATCTTTCTTGTCTTGTTCTTTCTGAGTTGGCGCTGGTGAAGGGCCTGCTCTTGAAATTTCCTCATAACCAGAGCAAGTTCAAGGAAAACGTCATCTATGCTCATCCGTCATCTTTGCTGACACCTTCATTTATGTCACCTGATGTTACAGTGCCAATTGCTGTCCTTCCTATTACCTGTCTTTGATGATCCAAATCTGCTTTATTAGCAACTAAAATAATCAGAAACGCATCAGGATCTTTTACTCTGAGTACTCATGTTTGAAACAGATTTCTTTAAACTGCCCCTTCCTAGGGTTTGGGATTCCTGGACTAACAGGAAGTCTCAGTAGCCCCCCTGAGCTGTTCTCTTGGGCTCTAAACTTTTTTTTTTTTTTTTTAATTTTTATTAGTGCATTGTAATCATACAGCTTTGTGAGGTACAAGCTGGTAAAGGCATGCATGCACATAGCTCTCATTTAACCCTTCCCCAATTCCTGCCCCATTCATTTCCCCCTCCCTCCTTCTCATGTTCAGTTTTGTGGTTGATTTTGATATGTTTGTGAATTTACATCTTGTGCATTAGGGTGTTTCCCTCTCCCCCTCCATCACCTTCAGTTAGATCATCTTCTTTGCTCATCTAAGGTTTCTCCTTCTTCATCTAGAGTCCCTCTTATGTCCAACTTTCTCCCTAGCTTCTGCATATAAGGGAGAGCATACGATTTTTTACTTTTTGTGACTGACTAATCTCACTTAACATAATGTTTTCCAGTTCCATTCATTTCCCTGCAAATGACGTGATTTTGTTCTTCTTTATGGCTGAGTAAAATTCCATTGTGAGGAAATGTTCAACATAACTAGCAATCAGAGAGATGCAAATCAAAACTACCCTGAGATTTCACCTAACCCCAATTAGAATGGCAATCATCAAAAACACAAACAACAAATGCTGGCGAGGGTGTGGAGACATGGGAACCCTAATACATTGTTGGTGGGATTGCAGATTAGTGCAAACACTTTTTTTTTTTTTTTTTGGCGGTACTGGGGATTGAACTCAGGGGCATTCTACCTCCGAGCTACACCCCCAGCCCTATTTTTTATTCTTTATTTTGAAACCGAGTCTCACTAAGTTGCGGAGTGCCTCACTAGGTAGCTGAGGCTGGCCGCGAACCCGGATCCTCCGGTCTCAGCCTCCCGAATGCTGGGATTACAAG
>PVLC010001330.1:0-21031 GCA_004027655.1 Graphiurus murinus | reverse complement strand
TAGTGCAAACACTTTGGAAAACAGTATGGAGGATCCTCAGACAAATGGAAATGAACCTACCATATGGTTCAGCAATACTACTTCTGTGTATCTACCCAAAAGAATGGTAACCAAACTATCAGACCAATGCATGTGTATCTATGTTTATAACTACACAATTCACAATTGCCAAACTATGGAACCAGTAAGATGTAGATCAACAGATGAATGGATTACAAAACTATGGGATAGGTACACAATGGAGTTTTACTCTAAACTTGTCTTATCCAAAACATCCAGTCGGGCTGTGCTGCCCTCTTCCTGGTGCTCTGCCTAGGCATCTTCAGTGGTTGACTCATATTCCCTTACAAAATAGCACTGGGTGCACAGGATGCAGGGCCAGTCCCTGCCTCTAGCCTGAGGGCGAAAGGTGTGGCTGGCGGGGTCCTGAATGTTCAGAAGTGGGGTGGCCTCGGGGACGGGGTGGCAGCTCGGGGAAGGGGCCTCTCTACTATGCACCTCTGCAAAGCCAGCTGACCATGGCCTACAGTGCTGGGACAGATCCACAGCTCTTCTTTTTGAAAGCAGCAAGTGCCTGGCCAGGGTCCCCAGCTCACCTGGAGCTTCTCTCCCTCTAAGCTCCACATCCTGAGCCCATACTCTCTCCCACCCCCCACCCCCACTGCCCTCAATCCCACCAGCAAAGTATAAGTGAGCCTGAACAGCTATTCAGAATAGCTTTATTTCCCCTTCTTTTGGGGTGTACTATACACATAGGCTTTTGGACTAACACTCTACAAATGAGACTGGGAAATGCACCTGCTAAGGAGTTAGGGATGGTCTGAGCAAGTGTCCTGGAAGGGCAAGCATGGATTTGCTGCAGTTCAGGGTGCAATTCACAGGATTTACCTATTCCAGAGCCGGAAGAGAAACAGACCAACAAGCCAAGATCAATTCTATCTTTCTAATCTAATCATTAAATTATCTGTTTCTAGCTATCAAACACATGAGGCTGGGTGTGGTAGCAAACGCTTGTAATCCCAGCATTTGGGAGGCTGAGACCAGAGGATCTGGGTTCGCAGCCAGCCTCAGCTACCTAGTGAGGCACTCTGCAACTTAGTGAGACCCCTGTTTCAAAATAAAGAATAAAAAATAGGGCTGGGGGAATAGCTTGGAGGTAGAATGCCCCTGAGTTCAATCCCCAGTACTGCAATAATAATAATAATAATAATAATAAATAAATTTTAAAAATATAACACATGAACTCACCCAACTACTCAAACAACTTACTAAAAATAGTCTAAAACCTAAGTCATCAAAACCAGTCACCTTTTATCTATCAATTACATCACATCATTTTCTTTTAATGGAGGTTTTAAGAAAATGAATTAATCAGGTTTGGTACATATCATACCTCACCAGTGAGTTTAAGCTTCAAAAAAATAAGTTTAATTTATATTCAGAATTCTGCCAGAGGCAACAAGTCACTGTCAAGATTTCTCAAATTATCATCTAATAAAAAGCATATCAGTGATGTGCCTGAGGATTAAGAACTGGCTCATATTGATCATTATATTCCATTTGGCAAGCTGGCTGCTAAATTCTTGGCAGCCTGAGACTGTTCATTGCTCAGTAAAGGCAAATAACTTGAATCTGTCTATACCAGGGAAATAGACAAATTTCTAGAAATCCAGGTTTCTTCCACCTCCTACCCTCCCTCTCTATCCCAACTCAGATGGACCATTGAGTATATTTAAATCAACTCTGCTCCTGAAGTTTCTTCTGGGAGTGATGTAGGATAAAAGAAATAGGTAGGAAGGAGACAGAAAGGAAGAAGGAAAATATAACTTTGATATAAGAACCTAGTCTAAAGTTGCTCAACCTTTACTCCCCAAACCAGTTCCCTTTCCCAGGCCTACCTATCTCAAATTCCTGGAAAATCTGTTGATCCTAGAGTTAAGCAAAAAGAAGCTATAATTGCCCTTGCACTGTTAACAAGACAGATATGGTATCTTGAGAAGCCTATTTTTTTTTTTTTTTTGCGGTACTGGGGATTGAACCCAGGGGCATTCTACCTCCGAGCTATACCCCCAGCCCTATTTTTTATTCTTTATTTTGAAACCGAGTCTCACTAAGTTGCGGAGTGCCTCACTAGGTAGCTGAGGCTGGCCGCGAACCCGGATCCTCCGGTCTCAGCCTTCCGAATGCTGGGATTACAAGCATGCGCCACCACGCCCGGCTTGAGAAGCCTATTAATTTAGGCAACTCTCTAGCTGACCCGTTAATGGAGAGCTTGATTAGCCTGAGGACCCTAAAGAAACAAGATCACCAGAAACCACCTTGAGACTCACACACCTCCCCAGACCTACCCTTCGCCATGTTTCCTTAAAAAGAAGAGCTATGAGCTGGGCGTGCTGGCGCACACTTGTAATCCCAGTACTTGGGAGGCTGAGACTGGAAGATCCAGGTTCTCGGCCAGCCTCAGCTGCTTAGTGAGGCCCTCTGCAACTTAGTGAGACCCTGTTTTAAAATAAAGAATAAAAAATAGGGCTGGTGATGTAGCTCGGAGGTAGAATGCCCCTGAGTTCAATTCCCAGTACCACGAAAAAAAAAAAAAAAAAAAAAAAAGCTATAAAACCCAACCAAAATGCGTCTCCCTCTAGGGACAACCCGCAGTCTCCCTGGAATGTGTGTTTCCTACTTTCCTAGATAAACCTCTATGTCTCTGACTGACATGTGCTAAAATTCTTTTTTATCACATAAGCCAAGGACCCTGCTGGTCCCAAGATGAGTTGTCTTCTGGGGGAACTTCTTGGACCCCTCACTCAATCAACCTTCTCCCTATGACAGGACAGGAGGATGAAAACATTGTAAAGCTGACTCATACTGATGTTTGTATCACTTCTTAAAGTTAATACGAATTATTGAATCATACAGTTGAAACAGATGAATTTTATGATATGTAAAATAGACCTCAATTAGGCCATTAATCAACATGTCCCCCAACTAACAAACAAAATGCCAACATTTATTAGTGATTTTAAGATTTAGGTACATACCTAACAGATAATAAAGCCATATTCGATGCTTTTAGTGAATGTAAAATCTGTGCAGTGATTCTCCATCCCAGTGTCACTTTGGGATCACTTGGAGAGCTTAACAAGAAATGCTCACTCCTGACACACTGATATCCTTTGTCTGATGTGTGGCCTGGGCACCAGGAATTTGAAAAACAACAACAATAATCCTCAGGTTGTTTTAGTGCACAGCAAAAGTTAAGAACCAGAGATAGAGTGGTTTCCCGGATAATTGCAGGTTGTCCATTCTTATAGAAAACAAACTCATATGTTTAATACATTTCCAGTCTTTCTGAAATGGAGAAGTCTGGACATAAATACCTTCCCTCTTTTTTTGGTAACTTTGGACTTTGTACTGAATGTCTATTCTTCGCACAGGAGAAGAAGAAGTGGATTTAATCTATAGGGGTTTCCTCCCATCCTACCATTGGCATCATTGGGGTGCACAGGGACATCATCTAGTTCATCTTTGCCATCTAAATAAGTGCCAACAGGACCGAAACACAGATCTGGGGTTCAAGGATTTGTTTAATTAAACAGTCAGAATTGAAATTTCCTCTGTCTCTCATCTCCTTTGGAGTTTCTTATTAGTGGGCTAAGACTACAGGTAAAATAGGTAAAGCCTTATAGCTTAATGATTTAATAAGGCTCTAAGTGAGAACTCAGAGTCTAGTTTTCATGTTTCGACTTTGGGACACCTGTTTTGGATGCTTATGGGGGGGCCGTTGACCTCTTCTCTTTGGGGATTCAATAGAGAAGCATAAAGAAATTCTGGAACTCTGACTTCCTAATAAGTAGAATTTCCTTTATTGATAATTCCAGTTATTATATCTAATTTTCCATATGAATGTACAGTTCAATTCTGAGACCTCAATTTTGAAATCTAAAGACAGGAACTACAAGGGTGTGGTGGCACAAACCTATAATCCCAGTACTTGGGAGGCTGAGATAGCAGGTTCGAGGACAGCCTCAGAAACCTAGTGAGACTCTCAGCAACCTAGTGAGACCATGTTACAAAAAATAAAAAAGGGCTGGGGGTGTAGCTTGGAGGTAGAATGCCCCTGGCTTTAATCCCTAATAACACACACACACACACACACACACACACACACACACACACACACACACGATAGGAACTACAGAGAACTTTTACGGTAATACAACACAAAAAGATACGGTCTCTGCATCTAGACAGGGAGAGTCTTCCTCTTTGCTTCAGTTCTTCTCTGGCAGAGAATATAGCCTTTGGCAGTTGGTATCTCGGCTTTGCCCTTTCATGATTGTGTGAAATAAGCTAGTTGTCCAAACCCATTTGGTGCTTGTCTTGATCCTTTGTAGGAAGAAGTGACAGCAGCTTCTAGGTCATTGGGTCCTGACGATTTAGATATTGATCCAGAGGGAAGGTACCGTTTCCCTTCTCTGGAAGCCCAGATGTCAAAACCAGACTGGGCAGGGTATTCCCAGGGCTTAAGGTAGAAGGTTTAGTCTCTTTAGGAAATCCCCCTTTTCCTCTCTTATGTAATACTTGCTTCTTTCACTAAATATTCTGATATATTGTGTCATTGGGGTCACTTCTTAATTGCAAGACGCCCCATGACACCACTTACCTAAACTTTTTGAGGCAGTATTTTGTTCTATTCCTGGATTATTGATATTTAAAAAGCTCGAAGCTGCATCTACAGATATACATGCATATAAGAGCTCACAAGTGCAGTGTCAGGAGAAATACTTAAGTGCGATTGCTACAGAAACTTCCTCATTCTCTTATTTGAAAAAGTCCCCTCTCACTTACAGTCTGGTAGGCTTTCTGTTTATCTTACCAGCAACACAGTCTCACTGTCAATAGACTGATGCTCAAAGCTCTTTAACAGTGCACTTAGTCATTAATCAGAGCAACACCTACTCACACATCCCAATTCTATCCCTGTTTGCAAAGAACGTCTAACATTTGATTTCTGTCTCCTTTTCTCAGCCCACCTGTTTTCACATCTGGGAGAAATAATCTATGGTTTTACAATGAAATTAGCTTCCACAGGGAAGATGTCTAAGAGACACAAGTGAATAAAGTGGCTGGGACAGAAGACCAGTGTAGCCGAGAGAAGGCAAGTGCTGGGGATAATCATTAATCAAAGTGAGTTTTCGGTGGGAGCCTGGGGTGGTGTTCACTCAGGAAGCACTTTGAAAAGGAGATGTGCTCTCTTACCCCAAGTCCTGAAGCAGCTCGGCGTCTCCGTCCAATCTGCTCCACAGATCTGAGGGATCCTGGGCACTCATCTTCCCTTCTAGAAGTTCTGCTCTGCCCATTCGCGCCCTTGGGCTAAGCCCCTGCCAGGTGCTGTGGGGAAGAGGAGACGACTCTGCTGCTCCTCACGCTCTCTGCTCCTCGGAGACAGAAGCCTGGGTGGCTGTCAGCTTCCAAAGAGCAAGGAAGTGAAACTCGGTTACTCCTCCCACCGACACTGCCACACTGGCCCCCAGGCACTGGCAGGAGCCTGTGTCAGTCAGAAAGTATGCAAACTCAGGTAGCTACCTAGACATCCATGCAGCATCACCAACTGGAACAGAGAGGAGACCGCCCACCTGGAAGAGGACCTTAGGGCAATCGTTTCAACTCTTCCTCTGAGGCCAAACCATAGCTTCTGTCTAATGCTATCAGCCTCTGGTTTGTAGAGGGGAGTCCACAGACTCATTCATCACCTTCTTCCTGTCTTACACACGGACACAGGAACAGTGAGGAAGTTTCTATATATCAGGAAATCTTTAAAGTTGGTAGAGAAATCAAACTACTAGTTCAACCCTGAAGTTTGTTTTTTTTAGCATGGTCTCAATATTTCTGTATAATTACCCAAGCTTTCCAACATACCCTTGATTGCGCAGAGACAATTATTTATTGTTTGTTCCGTGGAAGAAGGATTGGGTGAGAAGGTAGGAAAAAGTTTTATCCTGGTGCCCATAATTCTAATGGGGCATAATAGAATTCATTGGGCTTACTCATATCTACTAGGTGGTTTTTGTACAGATTCGCGTGCGGAAGAGAATTCTTTCTGCCTGGAAGTCCTAAAGAGGTACTGCGGTGACTCAATCCCTGGGAAGCAGAACAAAGTTCAGGAGTGAATGAATGAAAAGCATATGTTGCTTCCTGTCTCCTCTCTGTAAGTACCCACAGGAAAAATGTGCTTCTAGTCTCTCTTTCATCACCTTCTGACTAACAAGGGTTCACCAGGGTGCTTGCTCTATAACTTGATTTTCCAGTGTGGTCTGAGAACTAGCAGCGCTGGCCTTGGAAAGAGCTTGTAGGAGTGCAGAATTTTGGTTTTATGCAATGCATTAAAGTTTGGAGAGGCTGCTTTACAGAACACCAGGACAGCAGTGGCTTCCTAAAGGACTTAGGTTGTAGCCTAAGGCCACTCTGTGCCTGGTGTCAGTCTATTCTTAAGATACTTCCTAATGACCCGGTTTCCCATTGGTTTGGGAGACCCTGGTTTACTCTGGTTGCCAGTGAGAAATTCCTGAGCATCTAGACACAGCCAGGGAGAGAGTAAACTCTGATAACACACAAGTGATTGCACATCAACCTTTAAAACTCTTCTGGTTGAAGATTTTTCAGAAAGAGTGCAAGGGGAGCTTGAACACAGGCCAGGAAGATACTGCAGGTGCACCTGGCACAGATAGGGTAGCAAGCTGTTTACCCAATTTCCTGTTCCCTTTCTATAGCCCTCTGTTCAGTGTTAAGTATCTATTTTGTTCCCATTTTAGCAAACTGGTTCTTCTTAACTTTTCTTGGGGGGCAGGGAGGGAAGCAGCAGAATTTGCTAAGATGATCTCTTTTTTTAATCTTCCTGCCTTTCTACTTTTCTCTTGTTGTTGCCCTAATTACTAAGTTCTCTTTTGATGTCATCTTTCCATTTTTTCACTTACTCTGTTTTTCTAAAGATCCTTCCCTCCACCCCTATCTACACCTTTAGTATTGCAGCAGTACTATCTGCTGCAGTATTCCTGGATGGTTTCAACAAAGTGCTGGATGTTTATAAAAAATACTGGGTAATATACTTTACATTAGATTGTTCAGATGTTGTAATTTTTTATTAAAGAGAAATGAAGTTTTGCTTCCAACTACCTTCCCAAGGTATATTTTTAAAAACCACATAATTCATCTACTTATTTCAATAATGTCTTTTAAGCACTGATTCACAGCATTGAATTTTTCCCCCACACTGGCATTGAACATAGAAGTCGACACAACTAATTGAGCTAGTTTTGACAATTTTGAAGCATCTTATTTGTTGAAACACACACACGCGCACACACACACACACACACACACACACACACACACACACACACACTCCAGTGCTAGGAATCCAATTCAGGACCTCAAGCAAAAGGTAAGTTGCTCTACCCCTGAGTCATATCTGCAGTACTTCTTTTTTTGTCACGATGGGGATTGAACCCAGGAGCTCTCTACCTCTGAGCAACATCGCCAGCTCTTATTTTTTATTATGAAACAGGATCTTACTAGGTTGCTGACAGTCTTACTAACTTGCTGAGGCTGATTTTGAACCTGTGATCCTTCTGTCTCAGCCTCCCAAGTACTGAGATTACAGGAATGCACCACCACACCTAGTTTGCATTCCTCTTTTTGAAAAAATATTTTACTTATCAAGAAATGTTAGGTCTTTATTGTAATGACTATCACATTTAAATAATTTTCTCAGAGAGAATTTGGAGAGAGCTATTTTGCCAAATTTGGAACTCTAACACTTGGGACCCCTCTAAGGACAAGTTTTGAAAAAATAAACTACTTCATACAGTTGGAGACTTGCAAAATTATTTACAAGTCTTCCTAACTTATTTATTTCTACGGACTTTTAAAAATTCTCTTCCTAACATTTATTTCTACAGAAAGCTCAAATATAACCATGTCTGCTTCTCACCTGGTCTCCTAGCAACAGCATTTCTGCTCAGGATCTCAGCAAAGGTGATGGTCCTCTGAGCTTCTATGGTTAACTGTTTGTTGTTAACCAAGCATGACTGCTTCCTCTCCATCATTTACATAGATGGGAAATAAAGGATACATTCTGGAAGGAAAAACTTTGGCTGGGGGTAACCATGGACCAAGGTCACTCTGTTTTCTACTGCTTATTCTCATCACCCATGAAACCGAAGAAATCTTCATTTCATGTTCATTTGGAATAGGGAAGAGTAGGGGAAAAATAACTGTCCATTGTTTTTCACTGTAGACCAGCTCTCCAAACGAAGGGCTTCCTTTTCTTCTCTTAATTCTGTGATGAGCTCAGAGCTATCATATTGCCTCCCCACTCCACCCCCCCACTGGGGATTGAACCCAGTGGCATTCGACCCTGAGCACGTTTTATTTTAAAATGGCTCTTGCTATGGCCCCAAACTTGTGGTCCTCCTGTCTCAGCCTTCCAAGTCCTGGAATCATAAGAGTGTGTACCACTGTGCCTGGCCCCATATTGCTTTTTAAGAACCTGTCAGCCTTGCATGGTGACATACAACTGTAATTGGGAAGCTGAAACAGGAAGATTGCAGATTTGAGACCAGCCTCAGCAACTTAGCGAGACTCTTAGCAATCTAGCAAAGACCCTGTTTCAAAAGCAAACAAAAAAGGGATAGGAGTATAGCTTGGAGGTAGAATGCCCCAGGGTTCAATCTCTACTGAAACACACACACACACACACACACACACACACACACACACACACGCACACAATTATGCCAATTGAAGTTTTACTTTAAATCATCACCTCCTTGTTCTCTGCTACAATTACATGTCCACTAAATACAGTATCTTGAAGGCAAAGTCAGTTGATTGTTAAGTTAACTGGGCCCTATTTCACTTTCTTTCTTTGCCCACATAAGAAGTCCTAGCTTCTTTGTTGAATAAGGCTATATAACTCACCAACTTCAAAGTCTAAAATTTACCTTAAACCCTTCCTTTCCTGGGAGAAGAGGAAAACTAGAGACAGAAATAGAGGGAGTTTCCTCAGAAGGGGAAAGAAATGACATAAACACTGGATTTTACCTTCCCAATACATTCTTTAAAAATGGTACAAAGAACTGAATGTTTGTGTCTCCCCAAAATTCACATTAAAAAATCCTAAGCCCATTGTGATGGCGTTAGTAGGTAGGCCTTTGGGGAAGTGATTAGGCCATGAGGGTGGATCCTGCAGGAATGAGATTAGAACTCTTACCCCCCCCCCCCCCAAAGGCCCCAGAGAGTTCTCATGCCCTCCTTCCACCACGTGAGGATACAGCAGACTGCAACCTGGAGGACAGTCCTCACCAGAACTGACCGCACTGGCACCATGGTGTTGGACCTGAAGCCTCCAGAATTGTGAGAAATAAACGTGTTATTTAAAAGCTACAGAGCCGGGCGTGGTGGCGCATGCTTGTAATCCCAGCATTCGGGAGGCTGAGACTGGAGGATCCGGGTTCTCGGCCAGCCTCAGCTGCTTAGTGAGGCACTCCACAACTTAGTGAGACCCGGTTTCAAAATAAAGAATAAAAAATAGGGCTGGGGGTATAGCTCGGAGGTAGAATGCCCCTGAGTTCAATCCCCAGTACCGCAAAAAAAAAAAAAAAAAATAAATAAAATAAAATAAAATAAAATAAAAAATAAATAAAAGCTACATAGTCTGTGGTACTTTGTTATAACAGCCCAAACCAATAAAGACTCGTGGCTTCCTGGATGATTTAAAATTCCGAAAAACTAAGCTCAGTAGACCCATGGTGTGAGCTTCCAGATGCTCAGTAAATATTTCATAAAGGTTAATTTTAGTCATTGAGGAATAAAAGAGAGCCAAGTGGAGATGCCAGCGAGGCAGATGGATTTCCAAGAGGTGGTGAGAGGCCCTTTGAGCCCTCCTGGGTGGTGAGTGCTCACGTGCCCCTGCTATACCGGGTCACCCCACTGCTCTAGCCTCAGTTCTCAGTGTAGGGCTGTATGTTCATTTTCTTAGTGCTGCCATTGTAGAGGAGCCCTACACCATTACATAATCATGGCTGACGCTCTTATTGCAAAAGACAAATTAATAAGACAAAAGCACTAACAAATTTATTTATCGAAGTTTATTATAACACGAGAGTCTTCAGAAATAAAGAATGAAAGACTCAAAGAAAACCTTTATATTTACATTAATTCTGTGTGTGTGTGTGTGTGTGTGTGTGTGTGTGTGTGTGTGTGTGTGTTACTGGGGATTGAACCCAGGGACATTCTACCTCCAAGCTACACCCATCTTATTTTTTATTCTTTATTTTTGAAACAGAGTCTCACTAAGTTGCAGAGAGCCTCAGCAAGTAGCTGAGGCTGGCCATGAACCTAGATCCTCTTGTCTCAGCCTCCGAAGTACTGGGATTACAAACATGTGCCACCACACCCGGCTTTTACATTAATTCTAATGAAAGAAGTGAATGGTTATGGAGAAACATGGTTTGACAAAAAAGATATGATTAATGGTAATAAAGTGAGGGGAGACCTAGCCTGTCTGTTCAGATTATACTTGATCTCTGTGTAGCATTCCTATCCTCTGGGTATAGGCCAAGCTACCTGACACACGAGGTTCTTATTATCTCCTTCCTAAGAAAGTTCAGAGTGATCTTTCTAGGTTTTATGACTTGCTTTGGGGGAGGAAGTAAGCTTCAGAACATAAAGGTGAGAAGAGATCAGAGAGACCTTCTTGCTCCTGAGGTCCTCCTATTTCTTTTAGACAGAAAATGCTCAGCATGCCAAGGTACCACATTTGGGGTTTCATGTTCTAACCTCTGGTACTATAACACAGTACCACAAACTCAGTGGCTAAAAACAACAGAAATGTGTCACCTTACAGTTTTGGAGGTCAGGAGTCTCAAATCAAGGGGTCAGTAGGGTTGGTTCCTTCTGGAGGCTCAGAAGGAAAACCTATTCCATGTCCCTCTCCTTCTTTTTGGTGGTTCTTGCAATCTTTGGCGTTCCTTGGCTTGCAGATCCATCACTTTAATCTCTGCCTACCTTCATACTACCTTCTTGCTCTGTTTCTTCACCTGACCTTCTTGCAAGAACACCAGTTATTGGATTTAGGGCCTGCCTTAACCTAGCATGAGCTCACCTTAACTAATGACATCTGCAAAGACTCTATTTACAAGTGAGATCCCCATTCTGAGGTTCCAAGTGGACAGGAATTTTTAGGAGACACTACTTAATTCAGGGTCCATCAATGCAAAATCAGAAACTGTTCAACAACAACAGCAACAATAACAACTTTTATTTTGGAAGGATCTTAGGAGTGCCAACTGGGGACAAAGGTTCAGATAGCTCTGAGTCAATATTCCAAAGAAGCCTGGCAAAGTAGGATCTGATATAGGCAAAAGGCTCTGTAATCATCACAGCGTAATTAAAATTGTTTAAAGAGAAACTCCTATCAGGGAGGGCTATGTGACCGATAGAAGACTGAGTGTAGGTACTTAGTAAAAATGCCCATAAAACCAGAGTCGGATTTGTAATTTTCTGGCCATTCCAGGTGACTGCAACCAAAGGGTGAAGGTGACCCAAGTTCTTGTTCCAGGAAACAGCTTGAGATACGAGAAAGTTCCACTTCCTTCAGGGCCTCTGGACTCCACTTTGAAACGCGCAGCCTGCAGCCCTGCTGCTTTCCCCAGGGGGTTTCCTTTATTTTCACATCAGTAGAAGCTGATCTCTGAGATGGGAAAGAAGAAAGAAAAGGGAGAACTGGGGAGAAAGCCAGGGACTGCAGTCGGTAGAGTCTCAGTCTTGCTGATAGGGAGTCCCAGAGCAAGAACTGGTCCCTAGAGGAGTTCACATTGGGCAGATCTGGCCTGACTTTTGTAGCCTCGCTGTGCTCAGTCACTGGGAGGCAGAAGCCAGGGACAGACCAGCTTTGGCATGCGTGGGGGGCCAATCTGAAGGTGTGGGCCGCTGGAGCTGTGGGCTCCCACACCCTCAGCCACAGGCTCTCTCCTGCAGGGAGATGCATCTGAGCTGGGTGCACAGGGTGGGAGGTGCTTGCAGATACCGGGGTGACTTCCTTCGAGGTGAGTGTGTTTACTGGGGAAGTCCATCATTCCCAGCTCTGGCACAGCTAAGAGGCTGTGGTGAGCATCTCCCAGTGTCCCAGGCCGCTGGCAAGAGAAACTATAATAATCATGGCTCTCCTGAGTCTCCACTCCTGTGGCCCAAGCACTGCAGTTGATTAGCTCATCTCCATAAACGACACAGAAATCTCCTCCACCTTCCCCTTTCCTCGTTGACTTTCATTACTCGGCCTGCAACTCCATTCTCACTCTTCCTTCTCTAATATGAAATATTGGTCCCATTCACAAATCCAGCCACTTGTTTAATCCCTTGCTGTTTTTCTAAAGTCTGAAAAGCTACCACAGAAGTTGCACTGCTATGTAGTTCACAAAACCTATTTCAGGGGAGGTGGAAAATCAAGAGTCCCCCAAGAGCGAGGGGAACCTTTGTCCTATATCCCAGCTCCCTAGGAATCTCACGGTGGTGTGGGGTCCAGAAAAGGCTCCTCTTTCTCTCTGAACTCCTGAAGGCCACCTGTGCCCCTCATGCAGTGCATGCTCCTAGTGCACCACAGCTCACATGCTCAGGCTCGCTCTGAGGGGCCAAGGGGAAAGACTGAGCCCCCAACCCCAGAGCCTACGGCTTTTGTGGGCATTGTCCTAGCTCCCATCTGCTTTTCCTGCTGCCTTGTTATTTAAATGGAATGTATTTCCTTCATTATAAAACAAATGCCTGCTCACATTCTTCTCACTCTCTTCAGCCAACTCCAGCATGAACTTGGCTCACTTTTGCCTCTGGGCTTTGCAAACGCTTTTCTCATTTCCTGGCTTTCTCTCTGCAGATCTCACTGGGGCTCCCTTTCTCACTTCATTCAGTTGTTTTGTTCAAAGATTACCTTCCCGAGAGCTGGGTGCAGATGAGGGGCTGGGAGGGACACACGCCTGTAATCCCAGTACTTGGGAGACTGACACAGGAGGCTCGCAATTTTGAGGCCAGCCTTAGCAACCTAGTGAGACCCTCTGCATCTTAGTGAGACCCTGTTTCAAAGTAAAAAATAAAATAGGGTTGGGGTGTGACTCAGAAGTAGAATGTCACTGAATCCAATCCCTAGTGCCCCTCCCCCCACACTAACAGGCTGAAAGCAACCCAAGTCACAACATTAACAGAATAGTTAAGAAATGTATGGTGAAGCCACAGAGTGGCAACCTTAAAAATGTGATTTATTAAAGATCTGTAGTATAAATATATAAATAATTTCAATCATGTAAAGAGGAAACCGATAGAAGAATAAAATGTAAGGAAGCATGTCAGAAGGAAGGCTGGAGGCAGCTCTGAGTAGTGAATCGTGGATAAATCTTTAAATGCTTCTTTACCGTGTTTCTCTGTTAGAAGATATCATAAATGTAGTAAAAGTATCACTTTGATGATTAAAAATATGAAATACACAGTAGAAAGCAATATGCTCTTAGTCATTTAAATATTAAATCAGAGGCCAGATAGTATAGAAAGTAGAGGAGTAGGTGGGTTTAGGATAGGGGTGTGTTTTGGTCTGCTTGGGCAATTATACCAGAACACCAGAGACTGGATGATTTACAAACAACTGGTTATTTCTCACAGTTCTGGAAATGGGGAAGTCTGAGATCAAGGCACCATGGGAAGAGGTGTTGGTAAGGGCCTGCTTGGTAGTTTGGAGATGGCCTGTCTGCTCTGTCCTCACATGGCCGGAGGGTCGGGAGGGACGAGGGAGCTCTCTGCGTTGTTTTAGATAAAGGCACTAATCCAGTTCCTGAGGCTTCTGCCCTTATTGTTGTGGGATAACCCGGTCCCACACGTGGGTCCTTGGCTTCCGTGAAAAAAAGAATTTTAACATGTGCCATTTAGGAACAAAAAGTAGGAATTTATTTAGGAAAAATAAGGAAAGGGGGAGAAAAACTGGTGGGCAGGCATCTTCCTGGCCAGATGCGTGCACGCGGGTAAGAGAGCGAGGCATGGTGAAATTCCTTCTTTTATGCGCTTTCAAGAGGGGTGGGCACAGAAGTCTGGACCTCCTCCTTCTTCCAGGTATTGGTGGGTGACAGGTAGGCGGTCCAAATTGGGCCCTCCTCTTCCTCAGGTTAAGATGGGTGTTTCAAGATGGGTCTGACCTTTGCCTTGAGTGTCCGGTGGGGGCTGGGATTCAGGGGATTAAAAAGGTGTGGCCCACTTAGACTTTTCTAAAATTGAGCACACCCTATAGGGTGGGGTCAGCTAAAACTCTCCAGATTTTAAAACTATATCTCTCCCTTCCCTCCCAATGTCTCCTTTCTGCCTAAATTTTCCTTCTGTCCTACATCATTATGACCTAATCACCTCTCAAACTCCCGCCCCCATCACACATGAAACTGGGAGCACAAACATTCAGTCTAGAACAGGGATTGAGGAGCGCTCTAACTCCACAAGACGTGTATTTATCACTTAAAATTAAAATTGCTGGTTTCTGGTAATGATAAAAAGACTGACTTCCCATTTGTTTCTTTTCTTTTCTTTTCTTTTTTTTGTGGTACTGAGGATTGAACCCAGGGGCATTCTCCCTTGAAGCTACACCCTCAGCCCTATTTTTTTTTTTTTTATTCTTTATTTTTAAACAGGGTCTCACTAAGTTGCAGAGGGCCTCACTAAGTACCCGAGACTGGTGGCAAACTTGTGATCCTCCTGTCTTAGCCTCCCAAGTACTGGGATTACAAGCATGAGCCTCCATACTGGGCCAATTATTGTTTCTCAATTCATATTGGCTACATTTAGAATAAACTATACAGGTTTCTAATCCCACCTGTGTATGTCATTGGTAAAAATGATTTCTTTCTTTTTTTTTTTCTTTTTGTGATACTGGGGATTGAACCTAGGGGCAGTCTACCTCTGAGCTACACCCCCTCCCCCCCAGCCCTACTTTATTCTTTACTTTAAAACATGGTATTAATAAGTTGCAGAGGGTCTTTCTAGGTTGCTGAGGCTGGCCCTGAACCTGTGATACTTCTGTCTCAGCTTTCCAAGTACTGGGATTACAGGCATGTGCCACCATGCCTGGTTTAACATTTCTTTTAATTTTGAGATAATTTGACTTTTTTGAAGCAAAATTTCAGGGCTGTTGATGCTGTCTTGCACATATCCATAATATATACGCTTTGTGCTGAAGCTGAGGACCATTAGTAGTCAGTCTTTCTTTCTTTCTTTCTCTCTCTCTCTCTCTCTCTCTCTCTCTCTCTCTCTCTCTCTCTTTCTTCTGCTAGGTAAGTGCTCTAACGTTGAACTACACAGCTAGTCCATTTATTGTATTTTGAGACAGAGTCTTGCTAGGTTCCCCAGGCTCGAACTTGTGATCCTCCTGCCTCAGCCTCCAGAGCAGCTGAGATTACAGGTGTGCACCACCATACCTGGCTGCTGGGGACAACTTATATTTAACAAAACACCTATTAGTAGAGTATATCGCTATTTCCTCAAATAAAGTAGTGTTCATACATTATTCCAATAGTTTTAAGAGAGCACATGTAGGTATGGTTTAAGAACAGCACTATGTTTTGCATGTCTCCTAATTTCCTAGAACTGCCCCTAGGCCTTCTTAATAGGCAATGCAAATAGATTAAGTGATAATATGCTCTCTTCTGCCAGGCCTTTATTTCAGCATTTATTTAACCAGTTTAAGACACTGTGTCTTAAAAATATGCAAACATCTGCTTTTGAGGGTTAGTGTGACAGGTGCTGTTTGCGCTGGTGAAGCAAGGCACCATCTGTATGGAAAGGTCACACTTAATCGTCTTGGCGCTGATTTCTGCAAAGTGAAATCACAGATTAAAATGAAACCGTGACCTCCCCGGCTATTGCATTTGAGTTTGCAAAAGTAGCAACTAACTCAACAAAATGAGACTAAGTCAGCTCAGACATTTTGAGATTTGGGACCCTGTGGGCCTTATCCAATACTTTTTGTCTATCTGGTTGAACATCATCTGAAAAAGTTTCTACACTAACCAATAGATGTCAATGACAAACAACAACAACAACAACCCCCCCCCCCCCCCAACAACAAAAAACCACTTGACTAATTGTCCCGTTGTGATATCTCTGGGATTCTTAGCTTCCCCGAGGCACCGGGGTAGATTGAGCTGTGAAAACAGATCAACCTTGGAATCACCCACGAGTACGTGAGTGAGCAGAACCGCTCAGCCCAATTGTTAAAACATTTTGGTACAGCAAGGGTGGAAGGTAAGAAGCAGGCGGGAGGAGCGTTAGAACTTTCCCTGAACAGCATCTTAGAATCCACTCCAATTCCTCTGTTTAATGGGTTGGTTCAATGAAAAGCTGGACTGAACTACTGCTCGTAAGAGTGAGTCTGACCTGTCTGACTACTTAGCTCAGTGTTCTTTTCTTGTATTTTGTTTTCGTGCTGGGGACTGAACCCAGGGGCATTCTACCTCTGAGCTACACCCTTAGCCTTTTTTGTTTTTTTATTTTGAAACAGATTCTCACTAGGTTGCTGAGAGCCTTGCTAAGTTGCTGGGGCTGGCCTCCAACCTGCAAACCTCCTGTCTCAGTCTCCCAAGTACTGTGCGTGCCATCATGCCTGGCTTCCTTTGTTCTTTTCTTACCAACTCAAGTGACACAAAATTCAGCAAGCTTTCATGCTGGGGTTTTTTTTTTTTCTTTCTTTCTTTTAATTTGGTACTAGGGGTTGAACCCAGGCACATTCTATCTCTGAACTACACCCCAGACCTTTTATTTTTTGTGTTAAAACAGGGTCTCTTGCTAGGTTGCTGAAAATCTTGCTACATTTCTGAGGCTAGCCTTGAATCTGCTATCCTCTCTTCTCAGCCTCCCAAATACTGGGTTTACAGGCATGCACCACTATGCCCAGCTGAGTGCTGTTCTTAAAAGTTACAAAATGTTTTCTGAGCTAGAATTAAATTAATTGGAAACCTGAAGCTCAGATTTATGTTATTGGTCTACGTGGAGCTGTGACTTATATGTCCTTGAAACTCCCTTTGAAATAGCAGCAATAGCCCCGAAAGTCATGAGTAGAAATTATAGAAAAGATTATTTTCCTGGCCCAGTGGCCTTACTCCTTAGCCTCCTAGTGTGGTGCTTAAGGGCCTGTGATGAGGATATGTCACCACTAGGTGGCAGCCACACCACATCTGTGTGGAGCCTCTGGTTTCTCCAAAGTGGGCTTTAGACCTATTGCTTTCTCCCATCTTCTCTATAGAAGTACAGCTCTTTATTTAAGTAGCTGAATTTAAGTGATGTTATCCAACACTACATTTTACAAGTCAAAGTATTATATGATTCAGATATAATTTATTACCTACCCCACCAAGTTTTATGTGATTCAATCCTTAATTTTATTCCTTTCTCTCTAAAGCTTTGAAATTTTTACCCAAAGAAGTCAAATGAGTACCTAGCGATTTGAATCTAAAACACCAATTCTATTCCTAAAAAATATTTTTTGTTCCTGCAAACAAAGTTACATTCTAAGAGCTTACTTTTTTGTTAATCTATTTAGTAAATATAAGCCTTCACAGCATTTCCGTTTTCATTTAAAATAAGGAATATAGGTGACTATAAAACACTACAGTAGAATTATGTCATTTAATGGTGACAGGGAATAGAAAACATCTGTATGGTTTTTATACATAATCCATCTGTATGTTTTATGGTGGGAACAGTTTGGAAGTAGTTTCCTGTTTACAGGGAAAATGACTGGGCCATACCCAATCTTGAGATAGATAGATCTCATCACTGTTCCTGGCTGGCAGTGTCCCATATATCTGAGGTTTCTGAGTTTTTTCTGTTAATCATGCAAATATGGGATCTTTAGCATTTTAAATATAATACTGCTTAAAGAGAAATTTCCCTTAAAATATATATATTTTTGTCTGTGTCACAAAGATGACTTTTTTCCAGTCAGGCGGGAGGTGGAATTAGGCAGAAGAACAGAATTATGAAGGATTAGAAGAGGTTTTTTTTTTTTTTTTTTGCGGTACTGGGGATTGAACACAGGGGCATTCTACCTCCGAGCTATACCCCCAGCCCTATTTTTTATTCTTTAATTTGAAATTTGAAACCAAGTCTTACTAAGTTGCGGAGTACCTCACTAGGTAGCTGAGGCTGGCCTCGAACCCGGATCCTCCGGTCTCAGCCTCCCGAATGCTGGGATTACAAGCGTGCGCCACCACGCCCGTCGAGAAGAGGTTTTCAGAAAAAAAAAAATAAAAAGAATTGTGAAGTGAACAGGGCAACTAAAAAAGGGCGAGGACTAAGATGGTAGGCTAGGTGGTTGAGGCACTAATGCTTTGGACAGCAAAAGGTTCAGCTTGCCCCTGGGGGAATCCAAGGGTCTGGTAGTGTGGGGAGCAGAAAGTAAAGGCTGTCTACGACCCTGTGGGGCGGGGCGGGAACTTGGAAACCAAAGCCCAGGCTGGAGCCGGACCCGCCCAGAGTGTCCGTAGACCACCAGCCTCAACATCCCGCCAGCACAGTCTCCGCAGGTGACTCTTACATCCTCCAAAGGCTGAGGACCACTGGAGGAGCCATTGGAAACACCTGCCGGCCAAAATGATGCCATGATGGATTCCTGAGAAGTAACTTGTGTTGTAAACCTGTGCCAAGAAAACCCAGCATCACGTGACCTAGCTGGCTATACAGACCTGAGCTGATCAACACTCACATGCAAAAGAAGGCTCAGGCCGGGCGTGGTGGTGCACGCTTGTAATCCCAGCATTCAGGAGGCTGAGACCGGAGGATCCGGGTTCGCGGCCAGCCTCAGCTACTTAGTGAGGCACTCCACAACTTAGTGAGACTCGGTTTCAAAAATAAAGAATAAAAGATAGGGCTGGGGGTATAGCTCTGAGGTAGAATGCCCCTGAGTTCAATCCCCAGTTCCGCAAAACAAAAAAACAAAAAAAACAAAAGAAGGCTCAGTAGTTCCTTGGGCCATTGTTGTGTGCTGACCAGCAGTGAGCTGAGGGTGGGAGCAAGGAGAACTTCCAGAAAGAGGAAAGGCTGGATCTTTCTTCTTTCCTCCTCCTCCTCCTCCTCCTCCTCCTCCTTTTCCTCCTCCTCCTCCCCCCCCCCCCCCCCCCCCCCCCCCGCCAACCTCCTCCTCCTCCTCCTCTTCTTTTTCTTCTTCTTCCTCTTCTTTTTTTTTTCTTGGTACTGGGGATTGAACCCGAATCCTCTGGTCTCAGCCTCCCAAGTACTGGGATTACAGGCATGTGCCACCATGCCCAGCATGGCCAGACCTTTCATACCTGAATGGCAGCAATTAAATAATGCCAGTAAAACGGCCTCAGTGTCTCTTGGCTGCAGCTCAGCAGACTCAGCTATGCTGGTGGTAGGACCTGGTGGCTCCCCAAGGATATCCTGCTCGTGCTCTCAGCTGGCGACACCTTCTTAGGGTCATGGTTAGCTCTGAAGGTCTTGAGCCCAGCGGTTCCAGACTTAGGGTTTAAACACAGAGGAACAAGGGCAGTGGGGAACAGGGTGGGTGCTAGATTTCAGGGAGTGACAAAGAGGATCCTGGCAGGAAATAAGTCTCCTTGGGGAGGGCTCATGGCTTCAGGGCCAGGGTGGGCAGACTGCAGCAGTTCTTCCTGGCCCTAACTCAACCTAATTTTGCTTACTCCAGTAAGATTTGGGATCCTGGAAAGAAAGGGCACAATTATGCTCAGCAGTGTAGTTTCTTCCTGTGATCCAAGTGAGTCCCTTTAGCCTTATGAGTCATCTTTTCCTCTAATTATTGGAATAACAATAATTCCAGGCTCCGTATCCCATGTACTGCGGCAAATTCCATGATGCAGCTTCTCGCAGCCATCTAGCGAGATGCCTGTGAATTCTGGGTCTTACAGAGTGCCCATGGTCACTGTCCCCAAGTCCTTGCCTCGGCTGAAATCGAGGTAACTGAGCCAGCTGTCATGCTTCTGGGGTGGTTCTCCTCTTCCCACACCACCTGACCCCAGCCTTCCCGGGGTTCTTCAAAGTTAGCTCTCTTGCCAAAGAGTTGTGGACAGTAAACTTCACCAAAGGTTTGCTCAGGGAAATGGAGGGAAGTTCACACTGTAGCAGCTCAGAGAAAAACTTAATGTAGCTGGGTGTGGTGGCACACGCCTGTAATCCCAGTACTTGGGAGGCTGAGTAGGGAGGATTGCGGGTCTGAGACCAGCCTCAGTAACTTAGTGAGACCCTCGGCAACATAACAAGACCCTGTTTCAAAAAAGAGCTGGGGGTGTATCTCTGAGGTAGAATGCTCCTGGGCTCAATCCCTAGTGTCTCTCTCTCTCTCTCTCTCTCTCTCTCACACACACACACACACACACACCCTAAGGTCAAATCTTAGAGTCCCTGAGCTGAATGGGGTCCCCACAGAGCACCACCTGGTGGCCGGCTTTGCCCTCTGACCCGACTATCTGCCATCTGCATGGCACCCAGTGCCCTTTCTTCATATTGCTCATCCCTGGCCCCCTCTGCTGCCGGGAGCCAGCCCTCATGGCCATGGGGTCGGGGGTTCCTCGATTGGTGTGGAAACGAGATGAGGTTGAGAGAATACGCTCACACCCAGTGCAGTGTTGAAGCCATCTGTTTTAATATTTTTTCAGTTGCAGATTTATAGTATTTTTTTTTTGCAGCGAGGCATATAGAACAGGAATTTTTACTGACTTGTCTTTCTAAAGGTTAATTACAACCAGTTAAGTTTACAACACGTATTATAAAAATTATTTTCCAGAGAACCTACAGAGTGGGAGAAAATTTTTGCCAGTTACACTTCAGATAGAGGTTTAATAACTAGGATATACAAAGAACTCAAGAAAATCTCAACTAAGAGAGCAAACAACCCAATCAAAAAATGGGCAAAGGACCTAAATAGACACTTCACAAAAGAAGAAATACAAATGGCCAATAAATGTATGAGGAAATGTTC
>PVLC010001329.1:57638-147966 GCA_004027655.1 Graphiurus murinus | reverse complement strand
CTCATGGTTTCCCTGTTCTTAAATTTATAGCTTTGCTGCTCTTGCACGCTTTCCCTGAATTTGTAGGTTTCTTATTTTTATTTTCTCTCTGTGAATGGTATCTTGTACTGAGTTGCAATTACTCTGGAATTTCTTCTGCCTGCTCTATTGGTGTCTTTGGTGGGTTTCAGGTGTTGACTTCTAGGATCTAGCAAAAGCTAAAAGGCAACCAATCCTCCAAACAAACATACATAAATTGTAGCAATGCAAAGTGAAAACAGAGTAAAAACGGAACAAAACAAAGCAAAAAACCCCAGAAAACAAGAAATGTCAGCAAGTAGCAAGATAAAAATCCCTGCAAGTTTGTGAGAACAGACCTGGTTTGGCCTATGCAGGTCTTTTGGGCAGATTTCTGCTGCTGTGGGCGGCCGACAAGATGGCGGCTGCTACTGCTGCGCATGCGCCGGTTCCCCAGTTCTCCCTGGTCTGCTCCTCAGACTCCAGCCAGCTGCCCGTTTCCCCACTCACCCTTGGGCCGATTTGCTTCTCCCCCTTCCGTCGAGAAGCTGTTCCTGTGGCAGTCCTGACCCAAGCCCTGGGGAGCAGTTATCTCTGCTCCGGCTCCGTGAGGAGAGGTGAGCTGGGATGGGCCTGCGCGGGCTTACGCTGGTCGTACCACGCGTTCCGGTCTCTGTGGAAGGTGCCTCGAAATGCCGCCTGGCTAGGATGAGGAGTCCAGGAGTCGCTCACTTCAGCTCTGGCCGGTGGGGTCCAGAGGGTTGTTGTGTATTTCTTTCTTAGTAGACTCCACGCCGGGGGCCAGCTCAATGGCGGCTTCTGCCTGGCGGCGTGGCGCCGGGGCCACGGAGACGGGCTTCTTTGCTCTCCCTGGTCGGCCTTCTGGGTTCTGCTCAGCTGTATTCCAGTTTTTGCAGCGTTTTTCACCTTTTTGTTGCTTTTTTTCTTCTTTCAAAAAGCTGGATCCACGACTGATTTGAATCGAGCTCACAGCGGCTCTTGAGACGTGTCTCACTCCGTCGCCATCTTCCCCTCGTGATACTTTTTATATATGAACATAATACTGTTTGGTCTGTTTCCTTCTTCAGGTCTGCTTTACCCCTCTGCTCCTTCCACCCCTGATCCTTTTCTACTATTCTGTTTGTCTTAATTCTTATGACCATGAAGTCCATTTTCTTTCCTATCTTCTCTGTAGCTTCCACATATGTGAGAAAATAAATGACCCTTGACATCTGAGTTTGGCTGATCTCACATAGCATTATGTTCTCTCGTTTCATCCATTTTCCTGCAAATGACATGATTTCGCTCTTTTTTTTTATGGCAGGGTAAAACTCCATTGTGTGAATATACCATATTTTCTTTATCTTTTGTATGTTAGTAGACTCATAGTTTGTTCCATAATTTATCTATTCTGAATACTGTAGCTATGAACATGAGCATACTGTATCACAATAGGATTCTAACTTTCATTCTTTTGGAAAGATACCGAAGAATGGTATAGTTGGTTCATATGGTAGACCTATTCCTAATCTTTTAAGAAAACTCCATACAGAAGGTGCATTTTAGGGTGTGCATAGAGAAGTATTAATTGAAAGTACTAGTTATATGCTACATTATTTTATAAAACAAAGTTGTTTTTTGTTTTCCTGTTCAAAACAGTGTATTTCAACTGTAGGCTAGATGCAAATTAGAAGCAAGTCTTCATATTTGTTGAGTGGAAGAGAATTTAAGACAAGGCATTTCTTCATCCTTCAAGAAGTTTCCCAAGTAACTCAGTACAGCTAACATGTTAAACTAACTTCAGATTGTTTGACCTGGCAGGAAAATATATGACCATAAACATGTATTGGTCATAAGGTTTAGGAAAGAGGATAATTTATACTTTAAACACATTATTCTATTTTCTCTTATTCCAAAGTAGTTTTTAAATCTAGCCCTCTTAGAGATCAATCATTAGAGTTTTGATAAAGCAATTTATATTCCAAGCAATAGTATAATTATAATTTCCTTTAAACTAAATGTTGAAATGTCTTCTTTTCCACAAAGATTCATATGACATCCCTAAAGTTGCTGAATCAGAACTTCACACTTTTAAACATTTGATCATTGGTATAGACATGTAAGCTTGTGTTTGGAAACATTGCGATGTTGTGTATAGCTATTCTAGGTGTTTTTTTGGTTTTTTTCTGCTAAATGTGGGCCATTAATACTTATGAACTAGAATAGTCTTGGCAGAAAAATTAGAAAAGTTCTCAGCACAGTTACTATGCATTCATCTTTTGCGCATAGGTGGTAAGTCCAATACATGGTGACTATCAGAGAAATAAAGTATTTTAATGGACTAATAAGTTTAAAATACTTCACCCAGAATTGAAATATATAATCATAACATCAAGATCCAGTTTTCTGCTCTTAAATAATGGGCTGTCTGTATACTTCTGAATTATTCTTTTCACAAGTTTGTTCATGTTCTTCAGGTTGATGTGGCTTTCTTCCCCCTTTACTGTTATTGTACCATAATCTCACAAAGTCACAGAATACAGTGGTGTCAAAGCAAAAATTGCACCAGTCAGTTAAACAGGCAAGAAAGACTATACAAGGCTATTTGCAATGGGGACGAGTAGTCAGAACTCAGCCCAAGCTCAATACAATCTACATGATACACCAAACTCAATTCATATATATATATCAATGTCTCTATTCATATATATATATATATATATATATATATATATATATATATATATCAATGAGGTCAAGACAGCAAGAAGATCACGGATTATGTGAATAATACTGTATTATGTGTTGCTAAGGGAGAATTCAACCTTATACAATGCTAAAGGACTTATTTGCCTTCCAAATTGCCTTTTTAAATTTTTTCCATATATTGTAGAGACTCAAAAGAGTTGGATTTCTCTTTTTAAAGAATACAACTTGCATTTTAGTTCAACTTTTCATTTTCCAAAGTGCACAAAATTTAATGAATCTAAGTTAACATTTCTCAAATGAACGCAGGCAATTGTCAGCACAACCTTTTTCTGGGCTGTTCATAGGTTGTGGCAAATACTAAAGAATTATGACCCTGTGGCTATCCAAACACATTACCCAAAATGGGATTCTGTGCCTTTCAAATGGTGTGCAATTAAAAAATGAAATCATTTTATTTTAGTTTACTTTTAAGTATAAAGTTTGAAACTAACAAAGAACATTTTGAAATTGAAGGTTCAAGACTAAAGATACCTGCAGAAATACTCCAAGAAATATATTAATAAATCTTAAATAGCTCCATTATTTGAACCATTGCATTATATCCTGTTGCTACACATGAAAGTAGTAAGTATAATACTTCAAACAGTAGGCATTTTATATAGAGAGACATGTTTAAAAGTAAGCCATTACCACAGCTTTAGAACAAACTTAAAAAACAGAGGAATTTCTTTCATATTAAAGTTGGAAAAGCATCCAGGGAAACATGTATTCATGCAAGATCTTTTCAATGGAATATAAAGGTTCATCTGAAAAGATATAAAAATTACTTAATAAAATCAAGTGAATTTCATGAATTCCATTAAATTGACCTCCTACCCTAGGACTCAAAAATTCAAAATCTTCAGGAACCTTTCAACACATACTGTCTACATACAATCCTTTGCAGTCATGAGAACAGTTTCAGTTAAAGTGTGCTTATTTTTTCTGAATTATAGATAAATTAATCTATCAAACTGCACAGGGATAATAATCTCTAATTTTACAAAATACTTCATACTTCCTAGTTAATTTCACAACACTCAAGGGAAAATGCACCCACAATATCAATAAGTACATTTTATCACTGAGAGAGAGAAAAAAGAAGTGAATTTTTCATGGTTGATCTTTAAGTCTTCAGTGACTTACAAAAACATCAGACTCTCTCAGGACTGACTCTTGGAATCTAACTTCAGAATGATGGCAAAATACAGACAGAGAGAGACATACACAGATATACACACATATTACAGATGCATTCCAACAGTCATGTACATGCGGAGATAAATATGTGACATCTGTCTTTTTTGCTTTTGGTAGTAATTCTGGTGGTGTTTAATACATTGAGAAACTTTCTAAATATAAATGGCTTGTGTTTTTTTAGTAGTGAAAGAGTACATTGGCATTCAATATTTGTGGGCTAGAGAAAAGAAGCTGATTCTCAATATTTAATATTTGAAATATGGTATGTTCCCATTTAATTTTTTTTGTCAGATTTTTTTTTCTATATTTAATGTATTTTCTACCAGAGAAGCAATTTCTGTAGTTTAGAAAATATTTTCTCTTGCCAGACATAGCGGCCCATGTCTGCAATCCTAGTAGTTGGGAATCTGAGACAGGAGGATTGCAGTTTTGAGACAAGTCTCAGAAACTTACTGAGGTTATCCATAACTTAGACTCTGTTCTAAAACGAAGAATAAAATAGGGCTGAGGGTATAGCTCAGAGGCAGAAGGCTCTTGAGTTCATTCTGTAATATGAAAAGAAAAAGACAAAGAAAATATTTTCTCTTATTAACAATATCCTCAGCTCACATATTCTCAAATGGTTTGATATTAATAAATATTTGTATTCGTATATTTCAGCTGACTTACTAATTAATATGCATTTACTCTATAGTACAAAATAAACAAAGAAATAATAATTGAATTGAAAAGTTTAGAGCAATGCCCCTTAATCTCATTGCCATAATCTCTAGCCTTGGCAGGAAAATGCATACAACAGGCAGAAATGAGCAGGTATTGTTCAAGGTTTTCTTTGTCCTTGAAGGAAATATAGTTTTAATTCTTACATAACTCACAAATCCTTACAGTGTCCTTGAATATAAAGTGCAATGTAATATTACACAAAGTAACTTTTATTTCTCTGTGGGTATTGACTTTTCTTTGAGAAGCAAAAGAAAGCTTTGAACAGCATCTTTTAAAGTAGAAAGAACCCCATCATTAATACTTCCCATCCAACACATCTCCAAAGAAAGTAGACAATCAGTGTGTTTAATGCCCTGTTGTGTTTTAATGGAAATTGATTTCTCCTGGGTAGCTCTCAGCTTTTTTTTGAATCTTCTAGGCAGTTCCTAGCCACCTCATTCTTTTCCTCAGTGCTTTGTTGCTGAATAGGTGGACTTCAATGGCTAGATTATAGCTCTCCCCAAAAACTTACTTTGTCATGATAATTATCATGAACCAGGAGTGTTGTTGAATATCTGTCATCCCAGTACTTGGGAGACTGGGACAGGAGCATTGTAGGTTTGAGGTCAGTCTTAGCAACTTAGCAAGGCCCTCAGCAACTTAGCAAACTCTGTTTCAAAAAATAAATAAATAAAAAGAGCTTAGAGGTAGAACAACTCTGGGCTCAAACCAAGAACAATCGATCAATCAATGTAGTTTTCACTTCTTTCAAAAAGGCATAGATATTTAGTGCGACAGAATAAATGGAATTCCTAAGAGAATACATTTTCTTAAAAGTTTTATCTGAATTATTATATGTTTGAGAAAGAATTCTCATCCAAATAGACCTATTATTTAAGATTTCCTTATAATCTGTAAATATAAATAACTTACAAATCTCCAGGTCTATAAAACCAAATATTTGATCATAATAATCATATTATTACATAAATGTATCAAAACATAATATCAAAACTCAAGCAGTAGAATAACAATGAGTAGTAATTTAGGCTTTGACAATACTTGAATAATATTACAATCCTTAAATCCACATCAGTTAGAGATGCATTTGAAATAAGAAACACCATTTTAAAGCACTCTTAGAGACAGTGGTGATATAGAAAGTTATTGAACTATACTCTCTTTGGATCTCTTTACCTCATATAAATAAATAAATTAGGTAGATAAGACTGCATGTTTACCCTCAAAGTTGGCCAAATTAACATTGCATTAATAACTGGTTTCTTTATCATTAACTAAAACTGAAATTCTTGTGCACTTACAACTTACAAAAATACCATACTCTCGTCCCAGTTTTGCAAAGTCTTCCCTCAGCCCTGCATTCCCTTCCGGCCATTTCCGCATCTCTCTATCATCCTCTGCAATACAATTACTGTCAATATCTAAGGCCAAAGACCACTAGGAACAGGCCTGTAGTTCAATGCCAAGTTTAATTGCTCCTTGCAGCAAAGGAAAACATGCAAAGCAGAGTTCTTAGGCATCACGGTAAGACGATATTAGAATAGACTTCTTAAAACTTGTGTTAAATTACTTAGGGAAAAGTTCAAGAAGTAGAGTTTTGCCTTGAGCTGGATGCTGTCAGGAAGTGAGGATAATTTGATCATTCAATATATTAGGAAATATTTCCTATAAGACAGAGAGAAGAGAAGATAAAAACCACTGAACACGTCAAACACATTCATCACTTAAGTAAGTGTTATGAGAGAATGTAAGGGCTCCCAATGAAAGATATGTAAATATATTAAGAGTATCAAGTACACATAAAATTGTAATTATATCTTATCTTTCGCAAGTCCTTTAAGCAGACAATGCAAACTCTTCTTTTATTTATTTTGTTATAAGCACATGTCATCATTTTGAACTTTTCTTTGCATATAATAATTTAAATTTCTTTAAAATGCTTAGATATAAAAATGTTTTTATAACTGACAATATTACTGGGGAGAATTTGGCAGCAAACACTTGTACCTTTACTTAACAATGGCTTAAGCCATTAGGATTTTTTTTTTTTTTTTTTACTGAATACATGAGGAATTAACAGACCACTTAAAAATATTTTACAATGTTTGTTATAGCCAACATAGTGCCACAGCTAATAGTTTCTAAAGAAAATTTTTCTCACTTTACATCAATACATAGATTTTTCACTAAGTGAATCTATGCCAAACCAGTAAGATACTTTATGACATTCATACAAAAGAAAAATGTGGTGATGATTGTTATAGTCATTACAGAGTCGTTTTAAAAACTGATTTATAGAAAAATTAGTTATTTCAAATTCATATTCTATTATTGAAAATGTACACCTTATAAGCCAACTCTTATAATTTTACAACAAAAACATCTGTTGTCATATGATAAAAAGAAACAGTACTGAGCAGTCCTTTGGTAATTGCCATAGAAACTACTTCCAAGTTGGCATTGTATGCATCGGCTTTGCCTATGCATGTCTCTTGCTAGATTTTTAATTACGTATTTTGATTTATCTTGGGGACTAAGATAATACTGGCACTAATATTCTATTTCCACTGTAATTAAACATTCCACTTGTTATTCATTAAATACAAACACAGGGATTTCATCTTAGTGGAGGTTAAGTTGGCCTTCAGGTTGTAATTTCATAAAAGTATTTTTTTTTAAATAGCTTCTGTCTATAGAAATATTTACCTTGGATTTATTCATCTTTTTAGTTTCTTTTTATCTGGAATACTCCTTGGATTTTCCTTTTATTTCTGGCTCTTGACATTTTTGAGACAATACAGGCTCGTTAATCTGTACTTCTTTCTTCAGTTTGGGTTTGTAGTATGCATTCTCCTGATATAAGCAGACTCTAGGAATCCATGAGGAATAGCACAAAAGTATTGCTTTGTCCTTCTCAGTACATCTTATCAGGGTACATTTCACAAAGGTTTTTCCTAATCTTAGTAATCAGTTACTTAATTGGTTAAGACTGTCTGCTAGATTTCTCCACTGTAAAGTTATTGTTTTCTCTCTACAATTAATAAATACCATGTGGGAAGGAAGTTTAAATATCTGAAAATAATCTATTAATCACCAAATGTTACACATGTTTTTTTGCTAAATATCCTTTGAAAACTTTTTAGCTTCACCGTATCTCAGAATTTATTGGTTGGGATGCTTTTGTAAGGAAGTACCTTTATTGATCCATAAGTTATTATTCATTTTTACCAGGATGGCCTTATGAATTTTTACTTAGTAGCTTATATCTCATACCATATATACTTATCTTGATAGCTAAATTGCAAAAGGGAATTCTAAGTACTTCAATTTTTCTGACAACTATAATATTTTCCTTATCCAATGTGTCCAGTTAGATCTCAGGATCATTTAGTAGTAACATATAAATAATTTTATTGGTTCTTCGCCAAGGTAGAAAATCTGACAGAGGCACCTGCAGCATATTCCTTTGGTAACTACTTGTGAAGAGGATTCTCTGGAATATAAGGCTTTCCACTATAGGAAATGAAAATGTAGTGTACAGTATAAAATCTACAGGAATATGTTTTTTTTAACAGAATGCCACTAACTAATAAAAGTTAGTATGATTTACGTAATCCAGGAACCACATTCTAGCAGATATGAAGTAATAATCTCTTCCTAACTCTCTTGTGCATGACCAGCACCTGCCTAATAATAGAGTTTAATAAGGACTTTTGTCTTTTTTATACTTTAGTGATGCATTACAATCTCATATCATAATGTAATTCACAGTGAAAGTGACATACATGCACATGTAAAGACTTCTAACATGAATGAATGAATTATTGGATTTGAGGTACCTGAACTAAAGAGGGAGCATAGATTGTCACTAACTCGAATAAGAGTTTTCCACCAATACTATACTTCTGAACAACATTTACTCAACCGCCCATTAGCAGCTGGAATGGAGTGGAGTCAAGAGTTAGAAACACCATTTTCTATTTCTTTATGTATTAATAATCTACAAGAAGATTTCAGTTACAGCTCCATGATATGTGGCAATTACCATAAACACCTGTTCTGTTTCTGGTAGGTTCATTTTTTTTTTTTTTTTTTTTTTTTTTTTTTTTTTTTTTTTTTTTTTTTTTTTTTTTTTTTTTTTTTTTTTTTTGGTGATACTAGGGGCTGAACCCAGGGGCATTCTACCTCCGAGCTACACCTCCAGCCCGATTTTTTATTCTTTATTTGAAACAGGGTCTCACTAAGTTGAGGAGTGCCTCACTAGGCAGCTGAGACTGGCCGTGAACCTGGATCTTCCTGTCTCAATCTCCCAAGTACTGGAATTACTAGCGTGTGCCACCACACCTGGCACGTTCATTCGTTTTTAAGGCAGTGTGTTCAATAGTGAGTATTAATCTTTAAACTAGACCTTCTAATGCTAGCTCCCATCCTTAAAAATTAAGTCCTCTACTCTTATTGTTTACAACTGTCTAAATTATATTCTGGAAATTCCTTTGCATCTCAGTTTGATCTACATATACATCAATGTGATATTATGAAGGTGAACTAATACTTGAAAACCAGCCAAGATTTGCTTATACATGACTGAATTTAGAGGTATATTTTAATGCTTTCATGCAGGTATAAATTGCATAATGATCGAATCAGGATTAGAAACTTATCCATCACCTCAAATATTTATCATAACTTTGGGGTGAAACATCCAAAATGCTTTCATCCAGCAATTTGAAATATGCAATACATCATACCCATAAATTTGCACAATTGTTTCAAATTAGTTAACAATGAAATAAAATCATTTTAAAACCTGCACAGAAACTCATTTTACACAGTTTCTCACCTTGTGGATATTTTCTCTTCTGACCATATATTAGCCTGGGAAAAATAAGTTTTAATGACTTGTACTTACCTATCTTTGTGAGGACCAATTCATATACATTTAACAGGCGAAATTATTGTGTCATAACCTGATGAATGATTTTACTGTTTGGGAAAAATGGACTTTGCCTTGTTCAAGATCCTTGAGGGTGAAATGGTGATGATAATACATGTCCTCAGAAAATACATGTGCAATAATGATGAACTGTACTTCACCTAAATGTTTCCTAACTTTCACTTAAGGAGTATATATGAGATTTAAGCCTTCCATAATATAATTGTATACATAATAGGAGTTATAATACTCAATACATTTTAAGAATAAAAAATTGAATTTAAAAAATGTTGTATACTTTTTCACATTATTATTTTTGTATACCTTTTCACCTTATTACGTTTTCACATAATTATCTTTTAGAAAGTTAGATATTAGTTTATGTTTCAAACTAAGAAAAGTAGAATGTGACTTTTTAAGTATTATATAAGAAAGGCCTTTTCTTGATCCCTTTCACATGGTCATAGGCATGGATACACTCTACCATTCCATCACTAGAAGACTTTTAAATTTATTTTTCAGATGAATGTGGTGGTACATTCCTGTAAAACCAATACTTTGGAGGCTGAGATAGGAGGATCACAGGTTCGAGGATAGCCTCAGCAATGTAGCGAGATCCTCAGCAACCTAGCAAGACCCTGTTTCGAAGGAAAAAATAAAAAAAGACTAGGGGTGCAGGTCAGAGGTAGAACACCCTGGGTTCAGTCCCTAGTAACACACACACACACACACACACACACACACACACACACACACATACACACACACATACACACACACACACACACACACACACACACACACCAAAACAAATCCTTATAATGAAGGGGAAAATACCTTTAAGTAAAAAAGCCTTGTGCATGCCATGAAACCCTGGTCATGTTGACATCTTTAAAAGCAAATCTTAGAGGCACAATGCCCACTTCTGACTGTCTTTTGGTGCTCAACAGGAAGATGGAAATGCCACAGTATTCTTTCCCTTGAACTAGAACCAAGATAATCGTCTTTACTAGCAAGTTGTAATATGGCAAAACACAGTTAAGCTATCTTTATCAAATTTATAAACAAAGATATCTAAGAATTAGTGGATGATTTATCTTCATATTTAAAGAACTGACCCAACCTTCAGGTGACTGTCCTTTCCAGATATAGAGCAAATAAAAAAAAATAATTTAGGGGCTCAGGAGGTAAGACAAGAGTACTTGGAAGAAAAAAGGAAAAAAAATACAGCCATGATTTATGCAACTTATACCCCAATTTAGTATAATTTCTGTCCAATCTAAATAAATCTCGATTCCAAAAGAGAAAACAATAATAGGGTTTCACTTCAATCTTCAATGTCCAAAAATGAAATTATCTAAAATACACTAGCAAGAAGAGATATAACTTAGAACCTATATTTAACTATCTTCCTTTAATCTGAGTTGCTTGGGCACCCTATCTACTTTTCATAGATGTGCCATTGGTTTTGACAAATGTACAGAATCTATTTTCAGAATGAAATCTTCAAGAATGTATAGCAATATTTGTTAAATGGATCATGAAGCTTAAGTCAAACTCTGTATTGCGGAATGGGTATAGTTTGCTGTGAAGTTAGGGATATGAGAGATCTCAGGGCAAGTTAAGGCAGCACTTACAATGGGCATCAGGTAAGGCACTGAAACATAGTCAAAGCCACGCCAGGCTGTCATAGTTCATCCTTGTTCTTTATGTTTTTGTACATGACATCTGTTTCTAATCTCTCAGTATGAAATCCTAGGCCAGGCATGGTGGCGCATGCTTTTAATTCTAGTACTTGGGAGGCTGAGACCGGAGGATCCGGCCAACCTTGTGAGGCACTCCACAATTTAGTAAGACCCTGTTTCAAAAAAAAAAAAAATAGGACTGTGGGTGTAACTCAGAGTAGAATGCCCCTGGGTTCAATTCCTAGTGGCAGAAGAAAAAAAAAAAAGAAAGAAAAAATGAAAGAAATCTTAGACCATTTCCACTGACCTATCCTTTAGTCCAACGTTTCTCTTGCACTGTGTCTAATGTTGTATATACAATTTCCATTATATTTCGTCTTCAAAAATTAAATATTTTTCTTCTAAATATAGTTTGATTCATCTGGAAATATGCCACACTACTGATAATCTATTATGTTTTTATCTATTTTTATTTCTTTAGATATTTTAATTGATGACCTTTAAGGTTTCTGATAATTAAAAAAATATAGAAGTTCTTGGGGATTTCTGCAAGCTTTCTCTTGAATCGTGAGTTGTTTTGTATGTTTGGTGATTTTTGGTTTATTAACTCAAATATAATCTGAAACTTCAGGGTTTTGTCTTAATGCAGATACCTTGGTGCCTTCTGTAGGTCCAGGCATGTGCTAGTAGCTGCTCCTGGGGCAACTTCAGAAGCCCTGTGTATTCACAGCTCAGCTTCACAGGATCCAGCTTTTTCTTTTTCCTATTTTAATTTTGCATTTAATTTTTTGGCAACAATAAATGGCGTGTTGGGAATTGTAAAATTAATTTATTTTTAAATATTTTATTGGTGCTTTGTAATTATACATCTTGATGAGACTTAGATTTAGACAAAGTTTACGTAGCTGCAGAAAGGATAACCCTCAAAACATCTGGTGTGACATATGGCTAGAGTAGTGTCTATTCTTAGGACAGTTTACTACTTCAAATAGGTAATGGTAAACAGAGCAATAAGATGTCAGCTTATTGGCCATATAAATGTTTCTCTTATCACACTATGCTGAAAGTCAGAATTTGTTATTTTCCCAGTTACCATTTTTAAAAAGAAGAATGCATTTTAAAATCTTATTTGAAAGGAAACTAAAGCCTCATTATACTGGAGACTATAATTTTGTAATACATTTTATCTCCCTTTTCATTTGCCCAAACCAGAACACCATTTCATGAAGGTTTATGATAATAGAAATGATAATGGGCAAAAAGTCTTAAGAATTAATTTTCTTCTTTGCCAGGCACAGAGGTGCGCCCCTACATCCCCAGTACTTAAGAGGCTGAGACAGAATGATCTCAGGTTCCAGGCCAGTATGTGATAACTTAGTGACACACTATTTCAAACTAAACTAAACTAAACTAAAATGGGGCTGGGAGTGTAGCCTAGAGGCAGAATGCCTCTGGTTTCAAACTCTGGTACCAAGAAAAAAATTATTTTTCTTTTTTCATCTATACCTTTTACTTCTCCCATTTTCTTGGATAAATTACGATTGTTCTGGAATTCAAATTTTTTTCTCCACTAAGAAAGTTTGACATGTTTTGCAGAAGCAATGCCTAACTTGAGCAATTCACAAGTTTGTAAGAAAACTGATATCCCATTTTATACTGTATTTTCTGTAACTTAAAATGACATGTGTGTGAAAATTTTTAGTATAATACTGTTATATAAAAATCAGTTAATTAGGACAAAACATAGACTGTTAATTACAGTAATTCTTGTTTTCTGTGTCACGCTGTCAGGAGATACAAACTGGAAGCCCCGCAAGCAGGCTCACATCACAGCTGAGAGTGGGGATAGTAATGTCGACATGGCAGAGTCTCACGCCCTTTGAGTTATTAGGAATATACAGATTATTTTCTTCTATAATATTCAAATTTGTGACAAAATTTTCTTATTTTTAAAAATACAATGAAATACACATCAAGAAATTATGGTGTTTGGAAATTAATGCACATGATGTACTTTCATAAACCTATCAAAGTCAATCACTATACTGAACATGAGAAGGAGGGAAAGGGAGGGAATGGGGAAGGAATTGGGGAAGGGTTAAATGAGAGTTGTGTGCACGTATGCTTCTACCAGTTTGTACCTAACAAAGATGTATGATTACAATGCACTAATTAAGGAAACAACAAAAGAAGAAATGGTAAGTCAGGCATATTGGCACATGACTGTAATCCTAGTACGTGGGAGGCTGAAACAGGAGAATCACAGATTTGAGCCAGTCACAGAAACTTAGTGAGACCCTGTTTCAAAAAATTGAAATAGATCAAGGGGTATAGCTCAGAGGTATACTGCCCCTAAGTTCAATCCCCAGTACACCCCCCCATCCCCACCCCCCCAAAATGGCAATTAACTATACTCCCACAGGATCACTGCTTGGTTTGCCAAAACCCTACTTAAATTCATGATGTCCTTTCTCTACATCTCTATATTTCTGTAGTTCAAAAACTACACTTTATTGGCTGTATATGCTTTAAAGTTCTCAAATTCTTATTTGACTAAAAGGTAACTCTTGGCTTGAAAAAAAAAAAAATTGTATCTTCACATTCTGACATATATTCCAGCCCCCCTTGTACTTCCTATCTCATTTCCAAGGCTAAGGTGGAACTGGATTTTCAGGATCGATTCTGTGGTCAATTGAATTAGCATTTTTTAGACTCTTGTATCTATTTATTTGACTCTTAAGTAAGCAAAATAATTGAAAAAGTGGATTCAGTCCTTTTAAAAGTAGTGTAGAAGAAACTCTTAAATATGCAGTAATAGTTTAAAGTTATGCAATACTTCTTACCTATATGAATTGTCCATTTCTCAACATATTGAGAAAAAAAATTGAGTTTTGAAGTAAAGCAAACCTTTACAAATGTGTAGTATTTTTCCAGCACATTGACACAATTTAACTGTAAAGATGAATCTGGTAGCCATAATTATTTGAAAACTAAAACCAAAATATTAAAAACTATTTACTTCAAGTTAACATTTAACCTAAAATTGTATGTGTATGTATGCTGAATACATACATATATGTATATATGTATATATATGTGTGTGTGTTTACTCACAATTTGAAGTCATATAGTTATCTTATCTGTTGTTTTTAAAAGTTGACTACTTAAAATTGATTACTTTTGAAATACTAGTCATAGTCAACATACAACATAGTCCTGATTTTGATATACAAAATCATAGTGTTTATACTCACAAAAATACAGCATGAAGCAGTACAGTAATGAATTGCATAACTTTTTCTGCTTACGAAAAATAAATTTTAGCATATTTACATTAATTAATGAAATTAAAGTGCAATAATCAATGATTTTGAATGAGAATATGGTGAAGTTTTCAATATTCTCATTATATATTATTAATGTACTTGGTTTTAACATCTATTCACAAGAACATCAAAAAAACAGTCAATTAATAGTTTAGAAGAGAGCTTATTAACAATCATCTAATGAGTAGAACATCACTGACAAACAGTAGTCTCTAGTATATATCAATTTTTAATTTCCTAGAGTTTCTTCATTTATACAAGGATAAGATGTGTTACTATAAGATATTAGAAGTGATTTTGAATAATTAGGAGTATATTGCAGTCAATATGTCTTTCATGTTAAGTAAAAATTGTTGTACCCTCATTCTTTGATGTTGATAAATTAATGATTATGCATATGCCCCTGTAACTCCAACTTATTGAATTCTCTCTACCCTCACTATATTTAGAAGGTCAACAAAATTTCACTCATTTTCATCTTTTGATAATAATTCTCTCTTTGGGCATATTTGCATTCTGTAATAAGGGTGGAATTGTTCTTTATCTGTAATTCCTTGACTCTATTAACATCCTTAATTATTAGAAATGATTGAATTAGGTAGAGTCTGGTTTCAATTAATTATACCAAATGTCTCTTTCTGTAAATATTCTTTCTGAATTTAGAGTTCTCATTACATGTATTTTCCTTAGTGTACATTTCACGAAACAGAAATTATCCCTGTTTAACATAGGACAATAGGTATAATCAACTTTTTACATAATTTCCATAATTTTCCATAATAAAGTCTTAACATTTTTACAGTTTTACACAGTCTGTTCACTTAATCATCTCACAAGCCTCTGAAATAGACAAGATAGTCATTAACTCAATTTTAATCATGAAAATATAAAAAAGTACAGAGAATTAGAATGGCATTCTAGAGCTCAGCAAAAATGAGCTTGAATTGAGCTTCTGACCTAGATTTTAGAATCACAGAACAGGGATGATTCCTTATACACCACATTGACACTCAAGAAGCCAATCCCAGTGGCATGCCATAATAAATAATCCATACTCCATTTTATGTGTTCACATGGGGTCACATCCACACAATAAACACAATGTGATCACACAGGTAGTTTTGCTAAATGCTCTTCTTGTAGCCATCAGAATCTTTTTTTTAATATAAATCAGATTAGATTGTTACAATTTTTTTTCTTTTCTAGTCTTATTGCTTAAGTCATTTGCTAAATGACAGTAATATACTGGTATCAATAAGGTGATATTAGGCTCATTTGTTCGAAGTTGTTTAGACATACTCTTTAATGTCTCCAAACTACTTGTTCTCTCTCTCTCTCTCTCTCCATATATATATCTGATATATATATATATATATATATATATATCTGACATAAATATACTGATATATATATATATATATATATATATCAGTCTCTCTCTCTCTTTTCAGACACACACACACACACACACACACACACGCACACACACACACGCATGCACACACAGTGGCACATTTCCTTTTCAGTTAATTCAGAACCAGGAGAAGTTATCATTACATTGAAAAGGTGTCAGAATGTTATGCATATGGATTGCCTTCTTTTTCTTGAAAAATTATCTTCAGAGTTATACTTTATAATGCATGCCCAGTAGCCATCTCAGATTCCTCCCATTTTATCAAGGTTTATCCCACTTAGGTAAAAAAATAAATAAATAAAATTCAGTTTAGTTAAAAATGGAAATGCTATTTATTTTTGTGGTACTAGGGATTGAACCCAGGGGCATTCTACCACTAAGCTACACCCCTAATCCTATTTCTCATTTTTTATTTCGAAACAGGGTCTTGCTAAATTGTGAAGGGCCTCACTAAGTAGCTGAGGCTGGCTGCCAACCTCGATCCTTTGGTCTCAGCCTTCCAATTTCTTGGGATTACAAGCGTGCACCACCACGCCTGGTTTGGAAATGTTATTAATCATTTATTACTCTTTATTATATCTAGTCAGCTAAAATAATTTTATTAGCTTTCATTACCAAACTTTCATGTATAATCACATATACACACTATATATATTATTAATAATCAAAATAACTGATGGTATATTTAAGATGAAATAAATATAGACTAACAGAAAATAAATTGGCTTACCTCTTAATCTCATATAAATTCCACCTGCTGCCCACCATTTCTTTTATATATTTTTTCTTTAATATTTAATTTGTATTACAATAAAAACCCAGACTGTCTTGCATTTACTATTTTAAAATAAATGATTCAATTGCCCACCATTTCTGATCAGAAAGAGTTAAGAGTCGTTTGAAGCTTTAATCAACTTTAATTTAATTAAATCAACTGTAAATAAACCTTCAAGTTGTGATTTAAAAGAACAATTAGGGTAATTAAAACACTTTGCATTCAATAGATGTCATATTGAAATTGTAAATGTGAAGATTAATATTTATAGCTACTGTGTAAAGATGTTAAAATGTTGAAACTAAATTGTTTTGTCTCTTGCAACATTTTTAACTTAGTTTAAGTTCCTTTAGATTTTATAATTGAATATAAGTGATAACTATCGCATTTGCATTTTGGGGTGTGTATGGCATATCCCAGATAATACTCATACCTTCTAAAACTATCCTTTTCCATGACAATAACGGCTTATGTTTGCACATCATACCACGTAGTAAATGTTATTGCACATGAAGCTAAAATAATTAAAATCATTTTCAGAGGACAGTGTGAAGAGGCAGCTGTCATCATTAAAGCACTATTACCTCCTCTACATATCCTGTGGTCATCTGATCTCAACTACAGTCAGCTTCAAGAGAGCTTTGTGGCGAAGGTGAAAGCTTACAAGGCCCAACCAGCAATCACTTGCAGAATGATCTACTCATTGTCTCCACATGGTAAATCTCTCCCTGAGGTCTCCTTCCTGATTTTGTTCTGTAGGTGATCTTCGCATATTGCTTTTAAAAAGAGACTGACCTGTGAATCAATATCATAATTGAGGCTTGGTTTATGCTTTCTTGATAAGATTTAGTTTCCATATTTTATGTAGAGATGAGAAGCAATATAAAAATAACCCAGGATAAATGCCTCGGTGTATTTCCTTGACATGAAGAGTAACAAATGAAATGCAATCATTTTTAAACGAATTAAATTGTTCAAAATGCACATTGTTTTCCACACTGTAAATATATTTGGGTGCCACTGAATGGATAAATGGAAAATACTTGAATTTGTTGACTTCCTGAATTACTGCTTGAATTTGAAGTTGTTAAACCATTGCTTCCCATAATGAAGTGGATTCTCTTCTTTGTGGGTAGTGCAAAGATTTGATATGGGGAAATCTGTTCCTACTGCATGTGTATTAAGTAGAAAGATAAAACCTATTCTTTTCATGTCATCATTTGATATTCTGTTCTTTCATAATAGATCTCTAATCATGAGGTTTCTTTTAATATAGTAATTTAGAAAGTGGAGGGATGGTAAATATTAAACAACTGGTTATTAAGAAAAATAATATTACAGCTTACTGACTATCTTGGTGGTCTAAATATTCCCTCCATGGAAGAGATCAAGATACCAAAATAACATCACTGTAAATGGACTTGGAAAGAGATGTGCATAATTGAATCTTGGGAGCTGGTTCTGGCCGTTTCCATACAATGCTGAATTTATTTATTTATTTATTGAAATTTCATTTTACTTTTTATTTTTATTTATTTTTATTGATTCATTGTAATCATTTAAATGACTAAAGAATAGATATTTAAATAATTTTTTGAAAATATCTTACTTTTATGATTGATAACATCAATTAACTAATCTCATCTCTGTTTTTCAAACAAAGCTTGTCTTTCAAGTATTATGTCAGACAATCATATATAGCATTAGATTTTAGAAGCGAAAAGAAAGCTAAATTTAAAAAATGATTACAATTCAGATTAGACTACTTTACATAAATCCTATCTATATTACGGACTTTTCTTTCAGCATCTCAAGCAATGTTTAAAAGTACCATCAAGCCAGATTCAATACGGTATTGATACAATCTTTTACACATAAATAGCAGTGTCATATATACAAGTGTTTTTCCATCGTTATTTAAATTTGAACTTTTCTTTACCAAATCTAGTACTGTCAAATAGGAAAAAGAAATTAAATGAAAAAAATCACATATACTTTAAAAGGAGAGACTGCATAGTTCATAATAGGATGTTTCTCTTCTGAACTATTTCAAACCTTGATTTAGTGATAGGTGCAGGAATCAGCAGTTTTGACATCATAATCCAAGCACACTATTTTATCTTTTTGCAGACAAGAGTATTATTACAAAACTGTTTTCTCAGCACCTTGCTGATTTAGCATCTATATAATTCCTACAGCACACACTCTGATTTTATTGGATGGGGTAAGTGCACGGTGTCTTTTTTTTTTTTTATTTGAAAGTTTTACGTGTGACTAAAAGTTATAAACAGTATCTTTTACTCTGTTAAAAAATTGCTGCCTGTCTATATGCATATCAATACAGCAAAAAGCACATCTATCAACTCATGAAACAATGTCTAAAAAACTTTATTCAAATTAAAGAACTGTTTGCAGTTAGTCAAATTTATTGAATTTTTATTTTTTTTTATGAAGCTGAAGGCCACTTTCACATACTTCATTTCTAAGGGTGGACTGCAAGTTTACAGAATCCTACATAGTTTCTCTTTATGTAATCAATAGATCAATACTTGGGTTCCACTGTATGCATTTCAGAAAGAAGCACTTTTAGAACACAAATTCCTATACAGTGTTCACTATCTGTAGATATATTAGGAGCCCAACAATGAATCATTTTTCAAAGGAGAAGGTAAGGAAAAAATAAATTCGTTCTAACTTGATTATATGCACATTAAACTAGTGTTAATCTAGGAAAAATAAGTAGAAATATTATTTTGGTTACAAAAGTCTTCTTATTCTCGGACATTTATCTCAAACTTAAACACACATGATTACTTGCAATTGCCCTCTTCACTTTGGCACATCTAAACCACTAGAGAAATTAGACATCACTCAGTTCTTAAGGGACACGTTTGCATCATAATTTAAACATGAGCTCGAAATTGATAACATTATATAGGTTTAACTATACTTAAAATTTCAGTCTTTTACTCAATATGTTGACAGCAAAAGAAGTGGAGAAACTGATTCTTGAACGTCTTTGGAGCATAGAATTCATGACCTTGGAAAATAAATCTCACATCAAAGGAAAAAAACCTCGATTCTCTCTGAAGTCTGTCTAAAATATACATGTTTTATTCGTACACTCTAATGGCTCAGAAGAACAGTTTGTATGTCCTTTTGCTGTGCTCCTCTTAGAGATGGGAACTGTAACAGGGCCAAATTGTTATGCTCTTATTTCTCCATTTCCTTGCTTGGTCTCCTTCCCGTAGCTCACGCTGGAGAAAAACCAGCATCTTCTGATGGCGATAATACTGTGAGGCAGTAAGATGGACCTGAATTCAGTGGAGATTGGTGCTCCAAAATAAATATAACACCATGTATCAAATAAAAAGCGAAAATATATTCTCCTGTACAAATCAGAAGAGATAATAAAAAAAATCAACAAATAGACAGCAACTTTTTTTTTTTTTTTTAACCATACCTACAGAAGCATCTTGACACTACAGAAAACTTAAAGAATGATTGACCTTTATCTGATTTGGAACACTTCATAATTTGTTGGCTCAACCGTGGTCTATGTTGCCTTAAACCAAATTTTACTGGGTGTTATTGGAGGGTTTTCATTTGGGGAAGATACTTTTGAGAATTCATAGATTGCTGAGTAAAATATTTTTTGCTAATCCACAGCAATAAAATTCTGCTGAATGCTACCATATAGCAAGCGAAAAGCATCGCTGTAAATTAAATGTGTCCCTAGTTTTGATATGCAAAAAGATCCAGGATTCATCAATGGCACATCTTGTTCTACTCTGCTCAGTGACAGTTTGGACTGAGCACTCATAGAAGGTAGGTGCCCTTGCAGGTATATGAGTTGCTATCTATTCACAAACCACTGAGCATTTCTTTGTATCAAAAAAAAAAAAAAAAAGAAAAAATTCCTCCAAATGCTCAGAGTCTGTGGTCAGTGCAGTCACTTGGATAAGTCTAATGAAGGTATGCTTCACCAAGGCAGAAACCTAAACGGTTAAAAATGGGGACATATTTACAAATTTTCTCTAACAAGTAGAGTTTGTGCCTCCCGTCTGTCACGGTTTATTTATTTATTTATTAATGAATTAATTGATTTTATTTATTTATTTATTTTTTGCTGTTACTTTTTCTTCAGTCCATTTCGAGGGAGGGCTCCAAGGCTAGGAGTACAAACTCTCTTGGCCAGTTCCATACATGTCTGCAAGCCTTTTAAAGCGAGGTCCCCAGTCGCTTAGATAGTCATAATTCTGGTCAGAGTTTGAGCTGATAGAATCTAAGGAGCTGAGGGACTCCGCTACGGAGCCGTTCCCTTCAAATGCATAGGTCTGTAAAGAATCGTAGGGAGGAGCGCCCGGGTCAACATCCGCTTCTTTCAGTCTTTCCCAGATAAATTCCCTAAAAATGACGTTATCTGGAATGCTTTTAAAAGTTGGTCGACTCAAGAACTGGATTTCTGGAGTCACATCCCTCCGGGTCTTGGTTTCTCTTGGTATGACATTGAGGTTTCTCAGCGTGGCCATGTCAAACGCCTCTGTGTCTTCTTCTCCTCCGCCCTCGTCATCGTATCTCACAATATTTTCTCTAATATCTCTCTCCTCATCAAAAATAAGGGGCTCTTTTTTTCGTCTTCTCATAGTGACAATCAGGAGGATCAACACTGAAACAATGAGACAGCAAAAAGAACATTTCAGCAACCTGCCCATCATGGTGGTGAAATCAGGCCTACCGTGTTGATTCAGATTCTCGTCCCTTTGCAGGGAAATGAATTGACGTCTTACTCACAGGGGAATTCACAGCTGCAGATGTGCTAAAATGGCTTCAAAATAGAGCTCTCTCAGACATCAAGAAACCCTTTTCCACACCTAGTCAGGACTGATGTCTTGCTCTAAGCTCCAAAGTATTTGACAGAACAAATTGGAGGGTGAGTTCAGGATAAATATAATAATCAAAGTCATGCAACTCGAAGAGATTTTTTTGAACTCCTTAATTGCTGGAAAAGCAAAGTGACACTCATAAATGTTTTGTGTCTAATTTAACAACTGTAATTTCAGAAGGAAAAGGCTTACAGTACTCGGTTAGATTCTTTGAAGAAATGCCTAGTCCTTGTCTCAGAAATTCAGCTGTTACATAAAATCCAGCATGTCAGGCCATATACAAAGATTAAAAGCTTTTCTATAATAAATTGAATTCCACTTTCGTGCGTGAAATACTGCACTCGGTCTTTGTGCAATACACCTAGAGACTGAATGCAGGTTTTAAGATTTTCAGCATCAAATACAGACTTAAGAAATCAATCACACCTTCAACATTAAGGCGTTTTCCTTGCTATTCAAAATTAATATTAAATCATGTGGTTGCACTGCAGAGCAAAGGAAAACAACTACACTGGATTTTATTCTTCGGCCTTAAAACAACGTAATAGGATGTGTGTTTTTAATAAGTACTCAATATCAAAAGAGAGCCTTCTCGAACCACAAGTGAATGGATGCTGCCTGAATTGAAAACACATTAAGTTTCACATCTCTTTGAATTGAGTAAAAATTAGGTAGATGATGGTTTCTTCAATTGTGGAACTCGAAAGTATAAAACAATTATGAATTATTTTTATTTGTATAACATAAAATGCTTTTAAATAATTACTACTGTGTCAGCCTAATTATTTTTTGGAAGGTATAGAAATCTCAAAATATACACTGGATACATCATTGTTTGGGGTGCATTACTCCCATCATTTTTTTAAAAAAGGGAATTGGATGGCTGGAGATGTGGCAGCTCAATGGTAGACTACTTGCTAAGCCTTTGCCAGACCCTGGGTTCAGTCCATAGCATGGTAAACAAACAGATACTAGAAAAGAATTGGAATGTTTACATATAAAGTATCTCATAGAATTTATACATAAGCCTTAAGAATACATTAGAAAATAAAAACATATAACCAAGACAGATATTCATGTAATTCAGTGAAACTTTACACAATGACCAGGGGTGAAACATACTTTATCTGCTACTTGCTTTTCCATCATCAACAAGAATGTAACTGATAAAAATTTTTATTGGAAAATGTTAGGAAATCCTCGTGAAAATTATTTCACTCGTTTGTTTTTGTGACTCTTGCCTTACCAATTTTACCCCTGGCCCATTGTTCAAAAATTCTACACTTTGTAGATAGCCCACAATTTAGAAATAGGGATGTATTTCTGAGCTTATCTGCTCCCCTTCTTATGTTGCTATGGTACACATCACATGTATGCTGATTTGGTTTTTGGCTCCAATTTCCTGAATTTGAAAAAAAGAGCAGGCAAGTAATTCAAAATCGATTGCTTGCATCTCCTTCTGTTCCCAGTGGTAGGCTGGTAATCACCTATCTTCCTATTGAATATATTTTCTGATTTTTGTCTATTGAAAATTTGCATTTCTACCATTCCAAAGCCATGTGGTTTTCAACATTCATAACAGAGTGCTAAGAAAGGGCTTCAGCCTTGGTGTCAAGAAACCTTGAATCAAAGTCCAGCCTTTTTTTAAACACATTGACTGGAGCAGGTAGGTTTAACCGAGCCTAGTTATATATAATGATAACAACCAATTCCAATGTTCACATTGTAAATTAAAGTAATAAAGAGTTTTGGAAATATATTAATATAAGCAGAGGTAACAGAATTCTAGGCACTTGCAAGTGTGCAACAGGTGTGCAGTATATTCACTGTTATCATCTGGCCTGCCAAACGTGCTCATTCCACCTTCCATGTAAGCAGTGTGTGGAATTGTTGCATTTAGTTTTAACTAAAGAAAAACAAAGACCAAAGCTAGATAATAAGCAAAGTCGGTGTTATATCAGTTATATAGATATGCGTGTGCACTAAAGGCTAAATGGAAGACAGAAAAAGCAGTGAGGTGAGCCGTGAAGTACTGCATACAAGACATAGCATCTGGTCTTTACTCAGTTCTCAGGGGTAAGTATGTTCCCATCCAATGATTGTCTTGAAGATGAAACAACCTGTCTATAGTCACTGCCATTCAATGCAATAACTAGGAATAAGCAGTACATAACCTTGGTCCACTTTCAGGGTCTCTGCACTTCCTATAGCATCATAGGAAATATTAATACTTTAATGGAAGATAGTTGAGAAACAAAGTCCTTAGGTGAAAAGACCAAGACCACAAGTGGCAACTCCTCACTCAAAAGAAAGACGTGTCAGTAAGGTTTAGGACATGTAGTTACAAAAAATAATATGTGAATAACATAATACTATATAATTTTATATATACATATACATATATAATTAATTATCTGAAACTTTCACATACCCTCCCTCAAAATAAAGGCATTGCTAATTATGCCAGGCAAGTGGCACCCACCTGTACTCTCAGTACTTGGGAGGCTGAGACAGGAGGATCATAGGTTCCAAGCCAGCCTCAGTAACTTAGCCAGATCCTCAGCAACTTAGCATGACCCTATTTAAAAAAAAAAAAAAAAGAAAACACATAAAAAGGGCTGGGGTGTAGATCAGAGGTATAGTGCTCCTGGGTTTAATCTCAAGTACCAAAAATAAAAAAAAAGAAATTAATGAAAAGAGATGGAAAGTGAGGTCTAGTAAAACTTCTTAGTAAGAAATCAAACAGTAAAGCAGAGAAGGGAGAGTTGATTATAAGAGATAACTGTGCTGGAGTGGAGAACAGGTGTAGGCAGGAAAAATGATAAACACGATGTATATATTGGACAGCAAAACTGAGGGGGAGAGATGTCCAACTGAGAGCAAAAGAGTATAGAAATGGTGGTGCACAGTGCGTCAGGGTGTGAAGATGGTCAAAGTTGTGTAATTCATGTTTCTTACCTTAAAATCAATGTCTAGGGAGAAAGAACATTGCAAAATTCTCAGTTTTCTTGCACATTATTACAATGAATCTTTATTGTGCATGTGTATTCATTAATTACTGACTCCTTATATCCTTTAGTGCATGTAGCACATGCTCCTGATAACTTTCCTACAGTCACTCAAAGCTCCAGCAGAAGTGGATCCCAAGAGCACATGACCTGTGTATATCTCAGCCATGGGCATAGGACACATGACAGATATTAATATCTTCTGCAGTTTTTTATTTCCCAAAGTTGCCCTGAAGCTAAGAAAAAAATGTGAAGTGTTTTGGAAGTTTAGATAATTTAGCATTTCAATGACTTGCAAGTATATTCATTTCTAACAATTTCTGCACGTATAAAAATGAATTTTAACCTTACACAGAACAAGTCTTAACTGCTCCTCAGGGACCATGGAGATAATCCCTGTTTTAAGAACAATATTTTCTGCCTATGTGAGCACAAGATTATATAATTTAAGAGTTTTATCACTTATCGTTTCTATCATAAAGACTATATTTCTGAGTGAGGAAAGAAGAAAAGTTTAAGATGTAGTTGAAGTCAAGTCACATGAAACTCATTTTGCGCTAGAAGTTTGTGAATTTATACACCCATTTAAGATAGTTGTTTTAATCATTTGTTTATAAGCACTAAATATGATGAGTGATTGTGAGTGAAGAAACAGATACAGAAAGCTTCCTTGTGAAAAATTGCAATTCAGTGGTCAGGCAACCATTAAACAAAAAAAATTAAAAATGAAAAATAGAACTGTGATAATTATTCTAAAAGAAAGAGCCATGCTCTTAGAGGAGAGGAGAGAGATTGATTCAGAAGAGGAAGACTTAACAGAGGATTAGTGAAGTCTCAGAGCTAAGATAGGAGCAGATACGTGTGATATGGAAGAATATTCTTGGCAAAGGTAGCACAGGAAGCAGAGGTTTGAGGGCAATGTGACTATGTGGCTGGAGGGCTGAGGAATATGCGGAATTAAAGTCTGGCACCTGGATATTCGGCAGACCCTCATTCCTCAAGGACAAACATATTTTGAGGACTGCGTGGTATGATCAGATTTGTTTTTTCAAAGAAATATTTTTAACCAGACTCAGTATGGTAAAGTGGAAGAGTGGAGGTGGCAGAAAGTCAGAGTGCTGGTTCACTGTAAAAGCATCGGGTTGTCATAAATTTCTAGTTTCAGAATTTGGTTTTATAACATCTGATTCAATATTTTCCAAATATCCTAATGTGTAGAAATAACACTAGATAATGGCAAAAACCCTAACGTGAAGAGATCAGCAGTTTGACTATCATAGGCTGTGTATGCTAAGAGTGTAAGTGGCAATGCATTTCACTGCAGGAACAAGTATGGCTAAGTGTGGAGACGTATGCAAAAAAGAACAGTATCATAGCCAGGTGTGGTAGTGCACACTTGTAATCCCAGTACTTGAGAGGCTGAGACAGGAGGATTGAAGGTTCATAGCTGGCATCGGCAACTTGGTGAAGCCCTCTGCAACTTAGTGAGAGCCTATTTGAAAATAAAGAATAAAAAAGGGCTGGGGGGTATAGCTGGGAGGTAGAATTTCCCCGAGCTAATCCCTAGAGAAACACACACAAACACACACACACACACACACACACACACACACACACACACACACACACACAGCAGCAGCAGCAGCAGCAACAATTTTCCCAAGGAAAACAGAAGGAAAAGGAACTGAAGAAAAATATAGAAGTGCAAGACACACACAATACTGTAAAGGAGTGGGCCATTCTATAAAGGACTGAGAATAAATTATCACTATCCCATGGCCTGTGGAAGATGAACAAGTAGTCATATAAATTGGGACATGATTTTTACTAGGAGCCTTGAAACTACTTTAGTCCTATGGTCCTAACCAACCTCCTCCTTGAGGGTAACCAGATTGTAACTGGCACTAAAATTAAGAAGCCTTTCTTTTCAATATTTCTTCTATCATCAAGTTTCATGTTTTCTCATAGATAGCATCCACGTGAGAAGCCATCATTATTTGCTCTATAGGCATTTGACTTATACTCAGCAATTCTTGAGTTCAATGCCTCACAGTCACCACGAATCTCTTGCTCTGGATTTCACTAATTACAAATATCAGAATTTTCAATATTCATTTTTGGCACCTGGAACTAGGCAGAATTTTGCAGATGTCACCTGATCATCACAAAATGAGAGCACTGGTAAATAAGCCTACTTATATGAAAAAGGAATGGTTTCAGCTGAGCATTGTGGCACACACCGGTTATCCCAGTACTTGGAAGACTAAGACAGAAAGATCCCAGGTTTGCGGCCAGCCTCAGGAATTTAGCAAGACCCTGTTTCAAAATAAAAAAATAAAATAGAGCTGGGGATGTAACTCAGCAGTAGAATGTCTATGTGTTCAATTCAGTTTTAAACACATGTCAAATATTGAATCCAGTGTTCTTTTAAAAGCCCTGAGTCATATCAACTATGAACATTCCAGTTCTTATTTTCCATCCTAAAATTATGCAAAATATTTTTTTAAAAAATCAAATTTCAAGACTTTCTGTACATACCTGCTAAATAACACTTTCTCAAATTCAACCCATTGTTTTGGATATATTTCAACAACTCTAGAGTCTAAACTTCACAGTTCACAATATTATTTATGAGCATTTATTACTAAAATAGCTAGTGCTATATGTGCAGTAATTGGTTCCCTATAGATCTTTGTATCCTAAACACAAAGAACAAAATATAATAGTAATTAGGCACTCAATAAATATTTTCTTGGTAAGTTAATAAAATGTGTGCAAGGCATTTTTACCACAGATAAACAGATATTCCTGCCATGAAATTAAACACTTTGCGCGTAAAAATTTAGTATTAATTATAAAAAAGCAGTTAATGCATTAAATAAATCAGCAATATATATGCTAGAAAAATATGTATGAAAAAATTTTCTGTCCAGGATGCTCAGAAAGAGTCCCAAGAAAGGATTGGCATTTGAGCTATAAGGTAAAGGATGAGTCAGCCTTTACCAAAAACTACTTTATTCTCTATGGTCCCTATGAAAAATCATATTATCTCATTAGCTGTAACAGCTATCTAAATTTTCACTGTTCAACATGGTAATCATTTACCATATTTGGCTATTGAGTGCTTGAATGTGACTATAGGAATTAAGATGTTCTCCAGGTATAAAATATATATGCAGTGTTGACGACTTAGCTGTTTTTAAACAATAAAGCATTGTGTTAATATTTTCATCGAGTTATGGTTAAATGTTAATATTGATATATATTGTATTAAAATATATTGTCGGCATTTATTTTAGTTATTTCTTTCTACTTTGCTAAACAAGCTACTTGAAAATTTAAAATTACATTTGTCATCATACTGATGGCTCATAATAAATTTATTTTAGATGGATGACCTAAACAAACTATTCAGAAATACTGGAAAATTCTTATTTGCATTGTAAGGTATTCGTCTCTAAATATTTATTGCCAAATCATATATTGAGCAGTGGAATGGTTATTATTACTGCAATTATTATTGTTCCTAAAAGATGCTTTTGAAAAATTAGCCTAATCTAAATGAAATATCTGCACAATCTGTATAGAAGATCCATGATTTATCATACACAATGATCCACATCTATGTGCAAGAAGAACTGGCCTTTCAAATACTCCTATTTTTAAAAATTTTTTCATTCTACCTTGTTTCTGTTTATTTACATACAACTTACTAAAAATCGGTTCCAGTTTCTCTATAGGGCACTAATTAAGTTTGACTAATTTTGCTGTTAACCTTAAATTGAATTTGAAATGTATTGGGTTCTGGTTGGCAGCAACTGTGATGAAGAAATATTCTACTGTGACTCTTTTCAGGATCAATTTCAAGTCCTCTCTACTGCCCCATATACACTCCACACCCTCATCACAAACAAACCATTAACTGGAAACAGTTTCCTGGCATTTTCTAACCAGCAATTTATCTTCCTGTCCACTCAATTACATTACTTTTTCTTTTTGGTAAAATCGGTCTCTTCTGCATTCCTGTTTTCTTCTATCCTGAATGATTTTAAAACCGAGCAATCTAGGTTTTGATTTTTTTTTTTTTCACCGACTAAGGTGGCCAATGAATTTCATGCTTGCCAAATTCAATGGGTATTTATTAGTCCTTTGTTTACATAACATGTCTTTTCTATTTGACACAGAGATTGGTCCATCTAGGAAACTCACTGTGCGTCAGTCATCTTGGACTCCTGCAATATCGTGCAATAGGATATGGTGTGGCTTCTTGGAGCTAGTTTATTTTATTCTATTATTTTTATTTTTTATTTTTTGGTGGTACTGGGGATTGAACCCAGGGACATTCAATCTCTGAGCTACACTCTCAACCCTATTTGATTTTTATATTTTTTAAAAATTTTGACACAAGATCTCACTCAGTTGCAAAGGACCTAAGTTGCTGATGCTGACCTTGAACCTGTGATCCTCCTGTCTCATCCTCCCATGTACCAGGATTACAAGTATGCACCACCACATCTGGCTCTTGCAGCCTGTTGAAAAGGAAAAAACTTAAAAGATTTTATTCTCTCCTCTCCAACCATGGTTTGTTTTGTGGATACTGTCTTCAGGAAATACTTAAAAGGAATCTTTTCAATTTCTGCCCTCAGAGCTGTGCATGGTGGTGCACTCCTGTACTCCCAGTGCTTAGGAGACAGACAGGGGGATTCAAGGTTCAAGGACAGCCTCAGCAACTTAACAAAACTGTATTTCACAATAACAAATAAAATAGAACTGGCGGCATGTGTCTCAGAGGTAGAATAGCCTGGGTTCAACCCCCAGTGCCTACCCCTAAAAAAAAAAATCTGCACTAGGCTTCCTTCCCTTTAATCCCTTATCCTTTTTAGCTGAGTTCAGTGAAACCTAAGAGCTGCTACCTCTTGTATGGCAAGTGCCAGTGTTTCTGAAATCTGACTTCCCTGTCTCGTGGATAACCAGACCATATTTTAAAATGACTGCTTATTATAAAAATACGATAAATTTTCAATAATTGTAATTAATATTTTTATTATTTGTTACTCTCAATTTTGCTAATACTACAGCTCTCTGCCCAAATGACTCTTCCTCCTATCATTCAAAGCTTCGAGTTTGAAGCTTACTAACCTCCCCCTAAATAGTTCCATAGCTTGTGCTCTATTCTCAAAGAAAGAAAAAAACCAACCCAGAAACATCTAGGTCACCTTTGACTCACCTACTTCACTTCATCCTTGTCTTCAACTCTTGCTCATTCTGAACTCCAATCAACCAATTCTTTTATACTTTGATCCATGGAATAGGATTCCATTCCCTTCCCTTAGCCCACTACCCCTGCCTACTACTACTTAAGACTCACCACGTATCTGCTTTGCATTCCTGATACCACATTTATTGTGTGAGTTAAGGACAATTCCTTACCTCCCCCATGCTCTGCTTCCTCCTCTCCAAAATGAAAGTAGTAATAGTACTATTACATCATAGGAACTACTTCATATAATTTATAAAGTTTGAGTTCTTTAACTGTGTAAAGATTGAGTTCTTAAACACATAGCACTGGTTTTTGATAAGTAATTTACAACTTAGAAACAGGCACAATAAAATCTCACACAATTTAGTTCCTATTTTTCAGATCTTGCAAATGGTCACAGAAAGAAATACAGACTTTGGTATCCACTTATATATAATTATGGTGACCTCTATTAATTTAGTTAGTTTGTCTGATATGATTATATCCAATCTACTGAGTGATAGAACAATGAATAATGGAGATACTGATTTTTTTCCCTTGAGGGTCTTAACGTAGATGGCAAAGGTTGTGAAATACTGTGTGTGATAAATGATATTGATGGATTCATTAAAAATATTCTGTTTCCTGTGTGTCTTTTTATAGGACTTAAGAATATACTGATAGACAGGAGAGAGAAAGAGAGAGAGAGGACAGATATTTTAGTACACTCAGGGCACTTTAATATTTGAGCAAATCAAACAAATATATACTTAAAAAGTTTGGTAAGTACTATAAATAACGTTACTGCAATAGAGAATAGTGCATGTGAAGATTGCTTAATTTAATCATAATGGTGAGAAGTTTAGAAGAGAAAGCACTGAAGCTGGGGTATAAAGACTAATAGGAAACTCAAGGAATATAGGAAGAAATATCAGGGAAAGGATACTATGTTTGAAAATAATGGAAAGAAAGACCATGCAGTTCTTTCTACTGAGTGAGTGAATGATCAGAGAGCCTGATGCCTTAGAGTGGGGAGCAGCTGGGAGAAAGTGCCCTGCTTGTGCACCATGAGGAGAATTTGGGTTTAATTTAGGTATAAGAGATGCTTTGGAAAGTGTTTCAAGCAAAAAAATAAAATCAACTAATTTGTTTCAAAAAGCAAAATGATAGGAAAAATACAGGAGCACTGGTAATAGTTTTTAAAAAAGTATATCATTTGATAGTTTTTAAAAAAAGTATGTCATTAGAAGTGGCATGTGAGCTAAGCTCTGAAGGATGAATAGAAGTTGGCTTGTCATATTGTCACAATATATGTATGCTCTGTGGAGTCAGAGACATATGCAGATTCTCAAAATTTAGAAGGTCAACAAGTTAAAAGGCCAACATTTTAACTCAAACTTTTTATTCACTCTATCACTTATACTCACAAAGGATAAATAAAAATTTGTAATTGAGCCGGGAGTGGTAGCGCACGCTTGTAATCCTAGCATTCGGGAGGCTGAGACCGGAGGATCCGGGTTCACGGCCAGCCTCAGCTACCTAGTGAGCCACTCCGCAACTTAGTGAGACCCGGTTTCAAAATAAAGAATAAAAAAATAGGGCTGGTGGTGTAGCTCGGAGGTAAAATGGCCCTGAGTTCAATCCCCAGTACTGAAAAAAAAAATTGTAATTGATATAATCCAAGTGAGTTATTGAGATAAATTGGACATCAGCTTCACATTTAAAACTGATAACAAATAAAGTATCCTTGACATCTCTATTGAAATATCACTTTTATCTATCTTTAGTAATATGATTCTTATTTTTCTCTTGAGCACATACAGAGTTAGTTCCATGACTATTAACTTTAATATGTAACTTAAATACTTTTAACTTACACCATATTCAATTTCCAGAAAAGTTAGAGATACACCACCCCTCAGAAAAAGCTTCCTAAAAATGTAGACTCTTAAGAAAAGGGAAAATCAGTCACCCTATATGAATAATGACAAAAATTAAATTGAATATTCTTTTTCCTTACTGAACACATTCAAATCATTTTTCTTTTTTCATTATGCACATATGAAGTGCCTTGTATATAACAGATCAGCAATTTTTGAAATGCTACCCATAATAAAATAATGTTCAATCTTTGGTTTCAAAAGCAGGGGTCTACTGGCAGAGATCAACAAGGTAAAAAAACAAAAAACTAACAAAGAAGAGGAATCATGGCCACACGGATTTCTTCATGGCTGAGATGGATGATCTAAGACTGATGTACCCCATATGTTGTGGGGATGTAGGACCAGCAATCCGCCTGGACTTAGAAGCCTAGAGAGTGTCTTGAATACAAAAATGAGGGAGCCACTTGTGGATTCCAGAAAGAGTTTTTCCAGGCTGAAGGGGCAATGCAGGATAGAGCATAGAAGACAAAGCAAAATGAGACTGAAGACAAAGAAGTGTCTGTGGTTTCAGCCTGTAGACAATGAGGAGTCGGAGAGACGTTATTACATTATTTGAGTCTGGGGTTGGTCACAATCACATTTGCCTTTCAAAAGCTTAGTTTGCCTTCAGTACTCATGGATTAGATCTGATGGGGAATGGAGCTGGGATCATGATTCAGAAGATAAAAGATGGACTCTACAAAGAGTCAGGTGTACCGCCAAGGGAAAGCAATGAATGGATTAAAATCTAACATAGGCAAGGCGAGAAATGATTAAATACTGAATATGGAGCAGAGAGATGAGGAAAGTGGTTATTGGTTTCCACTCAGAAAAACACATAAATAGGGGCTAAATCAGGAAAAGAGGCAGGGTTGTAGGAAACATATCCAGGATTTGATACTACTATCGTGGTTTCTAATCCCTGCTATTCAATAAAACAAAGACTCTATATAGTAGACCTGCTGTAAAAAGACCTAAACTAGAGATTTGTAAATCCTGGGCATAAATGAGTTGATTCTTTCCATGTCTCAAGAAAGCAGTAAGTTTAATTACAACTGAAACAAATCTTTTCCTACCTCAAAACAACTATGGTAGAGTTCTCCTTTAAGTATGAGAATTAGAATGATTTCATTTGAGTCTGAGTTATGACAGAGAAAATCTATTCCAAATACAATGAATACAAAGGTAATTTTTTTGTTATATTCTGGTTGTAACCTCAAATTTAACATTCTCAATTCTGAGTGTGTTCTCTCAGAAATAATTAGAAGATCATAAGTAATTAGAAGACAGTATAAGTTAGGCAATCAGAATTACCTAAAGAAATGATAAAGTTGCTGTCTTAAATCAAGAACACTGCTGCCTCTAATCTGGCAGTATCCAGGTTTGTGATACTCAGACCTGTAGGTATTGCCCAGAAATACACCTGTCTTTCATACTAGAAAATCCATACAGAAAAATACCTCATTAAGAACAGTTAGATGGTATTCTTGTCTGTTTTGAGGTCCTGGCTTTGACTCTCATTCACACTGTAATTTTGTACATATTTCCTCTACACTATAGTTTTCTCATAGAAAAAGTATAATAATAATTGCTGCCTTGTAAAATTTATGTGAAAGTTAAATTAGATAATGCTTGTAAGCACATAGGCTAATGATCAGCTCATAGCATACGCTCATGGAATACAATTGATTCCCTTCCATGATTCTTTGAAAGAAGAACACAAGCCTGCTATAATACATTAGCCTGCTGCCAATTATCATCTCCAGGACTACCATGTGAATAATCTTCTATCATTATAGATTATGATGAGGATCAATTTTTTACATAGTGCATCCATTATTTTTCTTAGCAATTTAGTGTGTATTTTTTTTATATCAGTGATGTTCATTATCACTTAGAAAGCCAGAAAAAAAATTCCTGTTGAATAAAAGCATAGCAACCATAGTCATGGTTGGCCAAATATAGTATAGCATTTAGTAGGTGGGGAAAGAAAAATGGAAAGATGCATGACCAGGAGACCTAACACTACTGCCCACACTGGATATGTTGAGAGATTGGATTCTGTGTAGCGAAGGGTGAGTTTCTACACACACCTTGTTAAGCCTGAGTTTGTGAAGCTGGCATGTCTAACAAGCTCCAATTGTGTTTAAAGAACAAAGATCTGGAAGGAATGCCACAGGACTTCCATTACTTTGAACTTAAGGTCCAAATGCGGAAATGTCAACCCTTAATATAGTAAATCCAGTGGCAGCTTTAGTGTACAGGTAGAGTTTCCTTGTGCGGAGTAATAGAAAGAATCCATCTGTAAAAGTCTCCCAATAACTGTGTAATATTTGATTACAAAATATATTTTAAACCAAAGCATTAGAAGTTCTTTCTCTTAATTTCTTAAAAATCTACCACAGAGATAAGTGAATGTGTCATTCATAGACTGATTTTTTTCTTTAAAATGCTTTTGGCTGGGTGGAAAACTAACTGTATATGCCAACAAACATGAATTTACCTATGATAAAAATGAATAATTAAATTGGTGCTGACATTTGTGATAGGGCATGGTTTTTATTCAAGCTTTAGAATACTAGACCATCTTGGCAGGTATTGATGAAAAATCCTGTGTGAAGCCTAATTGAGATTTTTTTTTTTTTTTTTTTTTTTTTGCAGTACTGGGGATTGAACCCAGGGGCATTCTACCTCCGAGCTACACCTTCAGCCCTATTTTTTATTCTTTATTTTGAAACAGAGTTTCACTAAGTTGCGGAGGGCCTCATTAAGTAGATGAGGCTGGCCGAGAACCTGGATCCTCCGGTCTCAGTCTCCCAAGTACTTGGGTTACAAATGTGCACCACCATGCCTGGCTAAGAGATGCTTGTTTTATTACTGTATCATGAAATTTGAATCTGGTTATTCCGTACCCCAGTGTAAATAAAGGAAACCCCCACTAATCTCTTTCAATCCCCACCCTACTCTCTCTCTCCTCTTTGGTATTGGAAATTGAACTCAGGGACATTCTGCCTCTGGACTACACCACCAGCCATTTTGTAAAAATTTCCTTATTTTGATTTAGGTTACTAGGTTACTAGGTTCCTGTGGTCAGCCTGGATCCTTTGATCCTCCCTTCTCAGCCTCTCCAGTACTTGGATTACAGGTGTGTACCACTAGGCCCCAGCTAATCCCTTTCATTTAGAGAAGTCAGGTGCAAATAAATTAGCAACAGAGTTGAGAGAGAGAGTGACAGTGAAATAAAAATGAGAAAAAAGAATCACTTATGAAGTAGAAAACTGCAGGTAGAAATGAAGACTGACAAGTCCAGCTGCAGATAACATGAACATCAAATATTAAGACAGAAGGACTCTGTGTAATATTTTTTAAAAATATACTTTGTTGTGTATTTCCTCTGTGCCTTAATCCAAGAACGTGATGGAAAATGAGGAGACCTAGCATTTTATCCCATCATAACCTCCAATTTTTTAAAAATCTAAACTCTTATGGTCTTAACCTAACTCTACCTCAGTTTCCCCCTATGTAAAGAACAGCAGTTTGGGCTAGAGTCAGTTTCTGGGACTCCTCTATGCTCACATTTGAAGAACTTTAGTACATCTATTTCTGGCAGGTTACAAGTCTCTTTGATTTGTCACATACGGAAAATTCAAACTTGACTTCCAGTAAAGTATGTTTTGTTGTTGTTATTTGTTCTTTTTTAAGTTTCCAAACCGGGATTCTACAGCTTCATTCATAATTTAACTTGATTCTCAAGTTCTTCCACACCATACCCACTTTCTCATCTTGCTTTTTTTTTTTTTCTTAGCAATATATGTTAGAAATTTGAAAAAAAAAGTATGAGTCACAAATCCTGATATCTAGTATCTAGAAACAGGATCCACATCACTTTTTAGGGTGATGTAAAGGATGAGTCATGTATGTACTCCAAACCAAGAGGGTACAGGCTGTGTCCTCCTCCGAGACCCCCCGAGAATACTGTTTCATTGGTTCTAGTACCTGTCATGTGATAGGTAATATTATTATCACCAGTCCATATTAATGAAGACAGAACCGAAAAAGTACAAAAAGCCAAGATTATCTGCTCCCACCGAGTTTTAAAGTAAAGTGCAAAGAGATCACAACCAACCCCCAGTTGGCATCTGAAGATCCTGACTCTTGGTGTAGTGTCAGCACAGAAAGCGGAGCTTGCCGGCAGAAGTTGCGATTTCAAAATGTTATTTCAGTACAATCAGGCTATATTCTGTTGATTTTTGTAGACTTGTAGAAAAAAATTTAAGTGAATAAAATATGAGAGAAAGCATATGACCCTTGACTTTCTGTGACTGGCTGATCTAACTTAGCATAAAGGACTTTAGAAAAATGAGGAGAGCAGTAGAATAGTGGAAGAAGGTTGTGGGAGAGAAAAAAAAAGGAGAATTGAGGAAGGAAACAATTCAAATAATTTTATGTCATATATGAAGTTATCACCACCAATTTCACTAATATGTATGGGAATAGGGGCCAGATATGGAGGAAAATATACCAAATGACGTATTTGTGTACATTTGCATCACTTTGAAGCTCACTATGATATAAAGTTACAGTGCAAGGACAAAAGCATAGGGAAATAATAAATAAAAATTTTAAATTAATAAAATATAAAGCATAAAAACTTGATTCTACAAAGAGAAGGAGGCCTTTCCAATTGTTTAATACTTTAGTAACATGCCCAAATTTAGCAGAAAGAGTAGGCACATTTACCTAAATTTTTACAAAAGCCTCCAAGCCTATATGCACACATACATATACTATATTTACATATATATATTCATATGTGGAATATCCAAAAGTGAAATCGAATGAAACTCTACTTTATTTTCTGGGATCATTTGATGATTCTCAACTATTTAGAATCTTTAAGCAACCTGGGTTGCAAGGAATAAAGAGTAAAGTTGCAGGTGAAATACTTACTAAAAGTAAAGCAAGCTAGATGCAGAGCAGTAAAATAATCAAAATGGGGCATGATGGTGCACGCCTGTAATCCCAGTACTTGGGAGGCTGAGACAGGAGGATTGTAGGTTCAAGGCCAACCTCAACAATTTAGTGAGACCTTCAGTTACTTAATGAGACTCTGTTTCAAAATAAAAAATAGAATAAAATAAAACTGCTCAGAAGTAGAACACCCCCCCTAGGTCTAATCTGCAGTCACATACACACACACACACACACACAAATAATTGAAAGTCAATTTATTATTGGTGCTAATTAGAGGGAGTACTGTTTTCATTTATTCCCTTTATTTTATTTATTATTTTTTGTGCTATTGGAGATTGAACCCAGGGGCATTCTACCTCCAAGCTGTATTCCATCAGCCCTATTTTTAATTATTTATTTTGTAACAGAGTCTCACTAAATAGCTGAAGCTGGCCGCGAACCTGCAATCTTCCTGTCTCAACCTCCCAAGTACTGGGATTTCAAGAGTGCACCACCATGCCCGGCTCACTTATTCCTTTTAATTGTACTATAATGTATGCAGTTTGTACTAAATTGGTTAAGCTGAAAAAGTGCTCCATGAGCCATTTATCTATCTATCCTCTTATTCTTTTGCAGACTCTGTACTTTCAGGCTAAAGGAATTGCCATCTTAGAAATAACAGGGATGCTTCACTCTTCTTATGTAAGTTATTCTGCTACAATAAAGTAAATATGCAATTTACATCTTTATTATTATGTTTTAGATCCCATAAACTAATAAAAAGCTGTTTGGCAAAGGATTCAATTTTTTTTTCAAATTTCCCTTAATTTCTAATCAGACTTTGGGGATTATTTGCCATTTCTAATGAATTTCTGAAAGTTTCTGCCACCTGTGTGAAGCTGTATGAAAAAAAAATAGTTTAATTATATTCTTTGAGATTTATTTGTTCAGCTGAAGTTTTTGAAGATAATAACTACCACTTTTATGAGCCTGTTTACAATGTATTAGTAACTATGTCTTAGCTTGGTTAATAGAGTGAGGATTTGGGCTTCATCAATAACACTTAAAATAGATTGAATGTTCACTGTGTTGTAGGCACTCTGCTCTTTACATGAATTATCTCACTTAATCCTCCTATTATGTTACCATTTTAGATTGGGAAGCTAGCTTTAGAGGAACTAACATTACCTCCTGAAGAACTAGCTTGCATCGGAGGCAAACATAGAATTTAGGCTTACCTAATTCCACAAATCTAGTTTTCAAACATTTTGCAATATACAACACTTCCTTCCACGGTAAATGCTTATTTTACAAAAATATGTCAGACATGGACTTGCTAATTCTATTAAACTCGAAGAAAACACAAAGCACACTCTCAGGTGCAATCTTAAAGAATTGTTGTCTTTGTTGCAGTAAATTAGGCTGTGAAGGAGAAAGTTGCCTTGGGGGTAATCCCCATTACCCAATGGCCGTGATAGATACCTACCTGGTGAGTTTATGTGTGTGGTGTACTGGGGATTGAACCCAGGAACATTCTATATCTGAGCTACATCCCCAGCCATTTCTTTTTCTCTTTCTTTCTTTTTTTTTTTTTTTTTTGGAACAGGGTCTTGTTAAGTTACCATGCACTGGATTCAAACTTGCAACCCTCCTGTCTCAGTTTCCCAAGTCCTAGGATTGATGACACGTATGTGCAGGAACACTCCTGGCAATTGTTTTTAAAAAGATCCTGCAAGCTGAGCATGATGGCATATACCTGTAGTCCTCATACTTGAGAGATTGAAACAGGAGTATCACAGGTTTGAGTTCAGCCTCAGCAACTTAGTGAGTCACTCAGCAACTTAGTGAGACCCTGTTTCGAAATAAAAAATAAAATAGGACTGGGAGGAGGAGACCAAGGTAGAATGCCCACGGGTTCAATCCTCAGTACCATCACAACAACAACAAAAGGCTGTTGTATAATCTTATGAAACTTAAAATCTGTTGTGAGTTATACGCTTAATTTAACTAAAAAATAAAATATTCATAGAAAAGTAAAATTAAATGTGTTAATAATTCTTAGGAAATTATGTTTACATTGTTCAAAATTTCCATTTTAAACTTTACAAATAATTTAAGAAATCTACTTGAAATTTTTCTGAAAAAGTTGACTATGAACACAGATTTCCTAGAATAAGTATATTATGAAACTTTTTAAAAATTTTTCTATCCTAGTATGTTGCCTCTGCATTTTAAAGCAAATAAATGGAATAATGCAAATTTGAAAAAAAAAACTTGAAATTCACCCATTTCAAGAGTAAGCCATTGATCTTCACTATTGTTTTGAAAATGAAATCTATCTATATTTTTTTCTGCATTCTATTTTACACTACCAGCTAGTGTGGCCAGCTAGTGTTATTTACTTAGCAAAACATAATTGGCAGAATATTTGCCTATGTTCTGGAAAAAAAATCCTCGAAAGTAATGGAGAAGGAAATAGGAAAGCCGCGGACCGTAGTTCACTTGTTGCACCTGCTCCTACCCAGCAGGCACCTTCCACAGCACCTACCAAGTAACGTCAAGACGCAGGCGAGGATGGCTATCAAGGCTCCCGTACTGAGGCCGGCAGGCAGCACATAGGCCTCCGCGTTACACGTCTGGGCTATGCCGTCTGCATCACAGTCGCAGACGCGGATGGTGAGGGTGTTGGTGCTGCTGAGTGAGGGGGATCCGCTGTCCACGATGAAAACTGGCAGGTAATAGACAGACTGCTCCTGTCTCCGGAAGCCATTTCTTCTGGTTAGTATTGAGGCTGTGTTGTCTAGGATAAACCAGACAAATGAATAACAAGATTCCTGATGGAATCAGTCTTTCCAAACTTTAAGTCACTCTGTCCACTTTGAATCTTTAATTAGGGAAAGCTCAGAAATTGCATATATTCAGTAATTCTCTTCGAGTTCCTTTGGAGAGACATACTTCCAATAAAATAGCTTTTCAGATATTTGTGTTGTTCTACACATAGGCAAAAATAGTTAGAAAACAATACTGTGAATATGAAAATGCTTATGCATCATTAATTTTGTTAAATGCAACTTAAAAAAAAAAACTACCTATAATACATCTTTTTTTCTTAAAATTCTCCCTCCCTTCCTCTCTCCCTCTCTCTTTCTATCTCTCTCCCCTTACCCCTTTCCCCTTGGTACAGGGGATTGAACTCAGGGGCATTCTGCTTCTGAGCTACATCTCCAGAACCCCCATTTTATTTTATTTTTTTGAGACAGACTTTTACTAGGTTGCTGACAGTTTCATCAGGTTGCTGAGGCTAGTCTTGAACCCGCAATCTTCCTATCTCAGCCTCCCAAGTACAGGCACATGCTACCACAACCGGCTCTTTTTCTTAAATTTCAAACTATGTACTTCTAGAGAGCATGGAAAAAAACAGGTTAAATATTCTTTCAGCCTGCTCATGTAGCACAAATGAATTTCCAATCAATGCTATCTTTGACAAGTTCCAAGCTCAATATAGAAAAAAGTAAATTAAGTAACTGTAGCTTTATTTAAATTCAATATAGCATGATATGATGCTTAATGACAGGATACATTCTGAGAAAAGAATCTGGCTGTTTTATCATTATGCAAACATCATAGTGAGCTTACCCAAACTTTGATGGCAGCAACCTCACTAATCTTAACTTGATATTATCTTAGGGGACCATCATCATATAGAGGGTCCATCTTTTACTGAAATGTCATAATGTAATATGGGACTGTACATAGGTACCCAGGAGAGGAATTATTGTAGTTTTAAAAAATTCTACATTGATCTTTCTACTTACCCAAACTGCATATAAATGTATATAAACATTTTGACAACAATTGCTTGTGTTAAATTTATATTCAGTATTACATTTCATCTAAAATTGTAGTCATTATGAGTATTTCAGAAGTGATCAATAAGTTTGTATGACATGCTGTGTTTTTTTTTTTTTTTTTTTTTTTTTTTTTTTTTTTTTTTTTTTTTTTTTTTTGCAGTACTGGGGATTGAACTCAGGGGCATTCTACCTCCGAGCTATACCCCCAGTCCTATTTTTTATTCTTTATTTTTGAAACTGAGTCTCACTAAGTTGCGGAGTACCTCACTAGGTAGCTGAGGCTGACCTCGAACCCAGATCCTCCGGTCTCAGCCTCCCGAATGCTGGGATTACAAGCGTGCGCCACCACGCCCGGCTCTGCTGTGGTTTTTATATCAGAAATAGTTTTTTAAACTGTTAGCAATTTCTCTGGTTAAATTGTCATAATTAACTAATTAGTGAATTTATTGGATTGTTAGAATGTATGGTAATTGATGTAAATAAAAAATAAAGAAAATTGAGACTAATTTCATTAAATATATATAACTCATATATAATTTTACTCTATATATTATATGTATATATTTCTTTCTGTAAAGTTAAAAATATTTTTATCCAATGTCAGTAAGAAAGAATTAAGAAGGCTGTAGTGGAAGAAAAAGCTATCATCCAGTCTATGTCAAACAGCACAAAACAGAAAGCTCACATTATCTTTCCAAAGGGACTGAAATAAAAATATTATAGTAATACATGCATATCCATGTTCACAGCAGCACAATTCACAATAGCCAAATTATGGAACCAACGTAGGTGTCCATTAACAGGTGAATGGATTACAAAATTATGGGATATACACACAATGGAATTCTACGCAGCAGTAAAGAACAAAATTATGTCATTTGCAGGGAAATGGATGGACCAGGGAACATTATGCTAAGTGAGATTAGTCAGTCACTGAAAGTGAAGGGTCGTATGTTTTCTCTAATATAAAGAAGCTAGGGAGTAATCAGGATAGCAGAGAGACTTTAAATAATGGAGGAGAAACTCCAGTGGAGCTGGGGAAGTGGCTTATGGAGAGGAGGGAGACGGAGGACCAATGAAGGAATTCCATTGAAATTATATGCATATGTGAGAATACTAAGTCGTAACTATGCCGCATAGTGATATAAGGTAGTTATCTGGCCCTCAACTTATTAGGTCATTTGGTTAAAGAACACAATATACAACTAAGGAATCAAATATATAAAAGGAAAAACAAGGGAAATAGATCTAACTTCCCCCCATTTGGCTTTAGGCCTAAAATGATTTAAATAATAGCTTCTCCTTCATGACAGCAAATCTATAGATAAAAATTACTTGAGAGGCTTATTACCCTTTAATTAACAACCTCTCTGTTTAAGAAAAATCCATAAGCAGAATTCCTGGGGGAAAAAAAAGTACTCACCCCGGGAGTCTGGACTTGCTGCCTCTACCAGCAGTAGTAATAGCTTACCTTTGTTATCCTTCAGTGAGAAGTTGTGGTTGTTTGTTGCATCTGTCGTTAGGCTGAAGTAAAACTGGTGTCCATTGGATGGCTCGTCCTTATCCACTGCACTAATTTTCTGGATAACCTGAGGATAGAGAATGTAAAACAGGAAAGCATATTGGCACGTTCTGCTGTTTCCTGAGACAGGACAGAGCAATTTTACACCTTATAATAAGTACTACTTTCCTGAAAGAGCTGGGGGGAACAGATCAGATGTACCAATATGAACTCAATCTAAAAAGGTTCTGGAAAACAAATCATGCCCTTTTCCAAGCACATGTTTGAACTTACTTTGTGAACCTCAGAACAAAAGCCTTACAAATTGATTAGACATCACAGTAGACCTCACAGGATGCTGAATAATATGGATGAAGACACCAAAACCAGATCGCACTGTATTCTTAGATCTTCAGGGTTCTTAAACTCCATGGTGCAATGTGGAAAACAACCCAACTCCCATTAGTTGATATGCTGCATTTCTCCTTTTTAAAAGTGCTTAAGCCCTTAACCGCTTAACAGGGTTTTTATTGTGTTTACCTTTTCTTCCCGAGGAATTTTGATCACCCAGTTAGGGTAGAACTTGAAAGTTTCTTTAACGTTAGTTTAGGCCAAACATCAAAGTGTTATTTTGCTGAAATAAGCTGATGATATGTAATCTTAAAGCTGGGGGATTTCAAAGGCATGGCTGCTGGCTATTTGTAAGAGAATCACAAACAATGAGTAAGGGTGTGTTAAAAGACTCTTACCTGCCCGGGCTGGGCATTTTCACACACTGTGGTTTCATAGTCCATGGCAAACTCAGGGGCATTGTCATTAATGTCCAAAATGGTGATGGCCACGTAACCTCTTCCTACCTGAGACGGATTCTCTAACAAACAAGAAGAGGTGTTATCATTTATGCCGTGAAAATAGCTCTTTTTCTACTGCTATTTTACTCGGGAAGTTTTATGAAAAACAAGCAAAAAAAAAAAAAAAAAAAGAAAGAAAAACCAAGCAAAATGTTTGAATCTCTAAAGCAGAAGTCTTGAATGAAATCCAGAGTCATGATCACATATTTTTAAAAGAGAATTATAGATAATCCGTTCCATATATATGTATATTAAGTTATGTATGCACATATATGCATAAATGTACATATGTCTATATGGTGTGTACATATCTATAAGTGGTATACCTATGAATATAGATAGGTATATTTATATGGTTATATATATATGTGTGTGTGTGTGTGTGTGTGTGTGTTGTGTGTGTGTGTGAATGTGTATGTGTGTGTGTGTCTAATCCCTGATAAGAAAATAATTGAACATAAGAAAGAACAGTAAACCATGCAGCTCAATATTCTTTGAAGGCTCAAATATTTGTGTGAATATATATTTATATTATATAATATTTATTATATATGCATATGCATTAACTAATACATATGTGTGTGTAATATGCATACAATTACATACTTTTTTCCCACTGGCTTTCTTATCAGGGATTCATATCTAGGTTTCCTGGTAGAGATCAATTTGCTAGTTATCATAAATTATTTCACCAACTCCCTCCAAGCATAAATGTAATATAAGAAATGTTACCTGTAAACAAAAAGGGACCCTGTGGAGGTAACTCAGTCCCATTATTTATAGTGTTCTATTTTCATTAACTTTATAAATATTAGCAAATGAAGCTAGTGAACACAAATATTTTTACAGCTGGAAAATTTGGATTGTCTAGTTTTTCCAACTCAAACAATTATTAGCGATTATAATCTCATGACAACCTGTTCTCCACTCTCATCTCCTCTTTCCCCATGTCATTTTAGACCATACAACTTACGGCTTTCCATTGCAAGGACTGTGATGTTATGAATAGCATTTGTCTCTCTATCCAAAGATTTGGCAGTTGTAATAACTCCACTGTTGGCATCAATATTGAAGTATCTCTCCAAGTCTGTGTTTCTGTCAATTGAATACCTAGTTGAAAGTTAAAAGAATAAAATAATATTTATGTTTAATATTTATGTTTAATTACACATTGCTAAAGTTACTTCATTAATTTGCAGTTTCAACATACAGGAATTACTTGTTTTGTATCAACATATTTCATTTTGGGGGAGTTATTGTAAACTCTAGGTTTCTCTGTATCATGTTTCTAATTATTCCATGCCAGTATATGAATTATGATTTCTGTGTGTTGACTCTGTCCTGAAACCTTGTTAAGTCATTTATTGTTCTAAGAAATTTTTCAACTTTTTCTTGGGATTTACATAGACAACATTCATATCTTCTATGAGGAAGGATATTCTTACTTCCTTTTCCCTGTATGAATGATTTTATTTCCTTTTCTTGGCTTATTGTGCTGGCATTAACTTTCAACAGGATAACTATAAGTGCTGAGTAGACATTAATTTCTTGTTTGTGAATTGTAAGCATTGATTTGTTCACTACAGATTACACTGTTATCCACAATTTCTTTGGATGTTTCTACTTAGGGTAAGGATACTGCATTCTCTTCTTAGCTTACTAAGGAATTTTAAAATCAGGAATTAATGTTATAAATTATATGTATCAGTTAATAGCTATAATTCTCACTTAAAACTCACTATATGGGCCAGTCAAGTGTATACATGTGTGTATATGTAAACTTACATATATGTATGTGTATTCGGTAATTTGTGACAGTACATCTTCTTTTATACTTTTATTGATGTACTGGAATTATATATAATAGATTTAAAGCAATACATTAATACATGGACATGCCAATTGTTACATTACTGTCGGCATCCCACTCCATTCTCCCTCCTCTCTCCCCATATTAGTCAAATAGGTAGGAATACTTTCACATACGACATGACATTATTTGCACTGTTATCTTTTTTGGTTTTCCTTTTCCCTTCCCCAACTCTCTCCCCCAATCCCTTTCCACTATTCTCCTCGTATCTCTCCTCATGTCTCCGACGTCCCTTTTGTTTCCTATTTTCTAGCTTCCACATAGAAGATAAATACAGGACATGACTTTATAAGACTAACCAATCTCATTTAGCATATTCTCTAGGCCTTTTCATTTTCCTGCAAATGTCAAAATTTTGTTCATCTTTATGGCTGAATAAACTATGGAACCAACAAAAGTGTACATCAGTAGATGAATGGATAAAGAAAATGTGGTATCTTTATTATTCCTTATGTCTTCCTTTCATTGCTTTCAGTAATTATTCTTCAGTATCTGCAAGCGACATTTCAGGAAGTCAAATAAATTCTAAAAAGCAGAAATGCAAAGGGTGAATGTTTACAAGATTCAATAAGTTGCTGTGGTAGAATATAATGGAAGGAGTTAGCAAAGGTGTGCCGAAAGAATGAAGAATCGGCTTCAGAAGAGACAGGAGATTGGCAAGACTCAGGAACAGAGAGACTGTTTGGAATAGCCCTGGTGGTTAGTATGCTACTTATCTACAGGGCTAAGGATTACCCAGTATTAAAAGTGTGACTCATTTTTTACTATCCCATCTACACATGCCAGATGTTGCAGCCGAGGTATGTAGCATTAGGTAATATATGGTGATACATGAGAAAAACAATCCCTTAGACAATAGAAACTAAGAAAGTATGGGTCCTTTTCAGAATGAGAAATATAAAATATCACTGTCTTAGAATCTAAAAGGGCAGACCAAAAGAGAAGAAAGTCCCTCAAAAACCTGGAGAAGCCCTCTAGCTCCTTCTAGATCCACTGGTCCGGAGACTGAGAAATGTACTGCCTCGTAGTTGGAGGCTGAAATGTAAGTGGGAGGATAGATGCTTTCCTAGTTAGGAACCAACGCTAACTTCAATGCAATTTCTGATGCTGTTAATGGTGTGTGGACTCACAGTGGTTCCTCTAGCTTCTGCAAATTAACAGCCAGAAATACTTGGTCTCCTCTAGTGCATGTTGGAGTGACCAGTTAGAAAGATCACTTTCATATTTTTGCATCAACAACAGTTAAGCTGCTCTATCCATTTATTATGCAGACAGTTGTGTGTCTCCTAATCACCCTGCAATCTGTTCATGAGATTTTGAAAACTGCTCTATAAGCCTGTATCACACTCAACTCATGCTCGGTATGTCTCAAAGAAGATTCCTCAGCCTTTCCCCCAAACTATTTTTGCCTTTATAATTTTTACATTTTCAGAATGTGCTTAAGATTTAAAATATAATCTAACTTTTCCCCATACTTTTCAACAAATGCATAGGGTCATGTGTGTAGAGATATCTTTGAATATCTTATAATGGCAAGAGATACAGAAGTCATCTTACAAATATGGGGTGAGAAGTGTCTGATGAAAGAAACCCAGGCCCTTATTGGCATTTTACCTAAATGGTACCTCCAGACATCTTATTTGGCTATTAGCAACAGCACTTAATACTACTGATAGTATTCCTAGTAGTCAAACAAAATGTCTAACTAATGCAAACAGGTATTACTATAATGTCCTACTTCAGTATTGGACGAAAATCTCATATTGGTAGTTGATGGAACCAAGATTCTGAGTTAGTTCCGTCTAAACCAACTCTCCAGTATACCCAGCTGCTGATAAATGAGCTTTCAGTCTCTGCCACGTACAACTCTTTGATTCAGCATCTTTTCAATTTCCTGTCTTTGCTCTATTGTCTAAACTTCTAACAAACCAAACTGATGTATTAATTGACAAATAAAAATATGACACACATCCCTCTTCCTGCACCTTTCCTCATGTTATCCATCCTGCACTTCTGCTTTTCCTCCTTTCCAATATTTTCATCTGATTATTCCTTGAAGACAAGCCACTAGCATTAAAGCAGCGAGCCTTTAAAATTACATCAAAAGTCATGACTTTTTGGAAATCTTGCAGTATGTGTGATCCATGGACTTTGCCAAATGCTCCTTAGACGATGCCTCGAGGAATCACAGAATGAAAATTAAAGAACAATATTTCTAGCCATGACCCTGCCACGGACCCTATTCTATTTCTTGCGGACTTTTCTTTTCCATTTTGTGTTTCATCATCTGCAAAATGAGAAAGCTATGCAATGATTTCTTATTTCCAGATTTAATATTATATTTTAATGAGTTTTCATGTAAGATCTTTTCTACAGGTAAATAACAAAAGAGCTGGGAAAGCACCCTATACATTTGAGTATCTTAAGTGTTCATCAAATCTGTTCTGAGTTACCAAATGAGTTCTGAAAAAGTTATTTATTATTACCACAGATCTATTAATAAGCTATGAGATCAATTGAAATGATCCTCTGCATATTCGCAGGTAGTGTTTTTATCACCAGCGATTCATTTTTATGTCACTGTTCACAAACAGAATGTGCAAATGAGAGGGCTGCATTAGCTAAAATGTGTCCTCAGTACTCCCCAAATGGCCAAGATAATGTAACAAATAAGCCTTGTCCATATATGAGCATATGAGCAATAGAAATAACTGAATCATTGAAACTGAAATGTTAATCTATTGTGAAGTTGGTGTGTGTGTGTGTGTGTGTGTGTGTGTGTGTGTGTGCGCGCGCTCATGCACGCACGTGGGAATGCATTTGGGTACAAGGTTTTAAGTATTATACAGGTTTGAAATAGACCTCAATAAAATACTGAAACCATATTTGCTAACTCTATGACCACAGGCATGTTTATTTGTAATGCAGAAATAATAAGGCTTGCCTTATAGTGATTTAGTGAGAAGTAAATTATTTCAAAATAAACTGTCAAAGTCTACACGTAATAATAGCAGATACTCTGACGTATCCTCACTCTTCTGATAATACTAACTCAATTTTCCTTTGGTGATTTAAATCTTCCAAATCTTATAAAATATTCATGATACAAGGAAGATACCTAGAACATTCTGGATTAAAGATGGCACATATATCAAGATAGAGCAGAAATGTGAAATTTATTTATTTTATTTTATTTATTTATTTTGGTGCTGAGGGTTAAACCCAGGAGAATTCTACCACTGAGTTATACCCCCAGCTCATTTTAAATTTTCTATTTTGATTCTTGATAAGTTGCTGAGGTTGTCCTTGAACCTGTGATCAGCCTCCCAAGTACTGAAATTATAGGCATGAGCCACCATACTGGCTTGAAATGTGAATCTTAAACAGGGGCCTATGAGAAAAGAATTGGAGGTTATTCATCCAAGTTGCTACATCGTTAAAAGAGTGTTCATTCACGCTACTCATATTTATGAAAGAACCTTATTCCTTTCTTTTCTGAAGATTGGCTATTCAACCATCCTTTTGATTCATGAGCTTTGCCCAATTATTTCAATGATTCCTTTTTTTTTTTAAAGTTAACTGTGGCCAATTTCTGTTGATTGCAATTAAAGAATGCTAATAGAATGTAAGTAAGTATAAATTCCCTAATCTTTCAATCTCATGTATAATTCTCCCTGATTTACATAAAAATATGTTGGACTTTTGTGTGTGTGTGTGTGTTTTTAAATAAATCTGATGTTTCAATAGGTATTTTGGAAGTGAAAATACTACAACAAATCAGGAAACATATAATTTTCAATTAATGTTTCAGCTGGAGTCTTCCAAAAATTTAACTCAGAAAGTCTTTGCTGAGATTAGTGATCTAATTCTGAACAATATAATAAAAAATAGAAAAAATGGCTCAAGTAAGTTAGATACTTCCTATTTAATACATTTTGAAAATCATCTCTGCACAGTAAGTACACATTTTTGTCTTTGTCATACCTTAACATACCCTTTCTTTTTAAATTTTAGTGGTAATTATGTTAAAATGAGGAACATTTTGAAAGACAATACTTCTTATATTATCCTTATAGAATTCATTTCTGTTACTTTTCATATTAAGCAGTTTTATTGTTATCACTATTTTTCTGTATGTTACCAGCTCCTATGTGTCTTATAAAACATCAGATACTCATAAATTATTTAGAATAATGCACAGAAACATATGCATGCATACAAGCCACTTAAAAACACACACTGAATTATTCAAACACTCAAATGTGTTCCTACTAACTGTGCTGGATAATGTCATTTCGGATAATACTTTATGACTTTTTATCAGAGGACACACAATAAAAAGAATGCAAAACGAGCCTGTGGGTGGATATTACACAAGTATCTCTGAACATAAATATAGTTCTCTATTTAAATTATTAGAAATGCTGAAAACGGTGCCTCTTGCTTCTTATTCAGCCATTTCCACATCTTCTCGTATTTTTAATAACATCATGTTTCAACTCATTGACTAGTTTTAGCATACGCTCTTTGGGTTTGTTCTGTAGCCTATAGAAATAAATCTACGAATTGCATAAGTTAGCACTAGGATCTTAGGATACAACTAAATAAAACATAGACATACTTCTCATTATGTTTCCCAGGATGGTCCACATCGTGTCATTTCACATTCCCCTTTCTGCTATCGCTGCTTCCCACGAAGGCTCACGCCCACTGAACACAGAGGCGATCAGAATTTATCTCATAACTTGCTGTGTTACAGCACTGCCATTCTATCTCCTCATAGTGTTTAACTTTTATGGCATCGTGTTGCTTCATCCAGCTTCTACGCTGGAAGAGTTTGGAGGAAATGTTTTATTCATCTTTGCTTCCGAACACAGCACATTCCCCAGTGCTTTGCAGGAACAGGTTCTTAATAAGAGCACATTGTCATTGATTTGTCTGCCAATGTGGACATGAGGGATGAGTCTACGGTCTCTAGTCTCTAGGCTGTTTTTACAGTTCTCGCCGCCTTGAATGAGCAACACACAAGTGAAGTTTTTCCCATTTGAAGAGAGGACCAGAAGAAGGAGAATTTACTCTGTACTTCTATGTTAGATCGGCATAGCCTGATATTTTGACTCAGGGCCAAAATTTACAAGAAGGGATAAACAACTACTTAAAAAAATGAGCCAGAAACATGGTTATCCTCAATTACTTATTCATGTTTAAAAAGAAAAAGGCTTTTTTTCTAAAGAATTTCAACCATCACCTAATTTTCACTTTTGACATTGATTGCAATCCTAATTTCCGTTTTATTAAAAAGAGAGCAGGGTGCACAGGATATAGTGATCCAGAAAAACTAGATGGTGGGAAACTATTTAATAAACAAATACATGTAGCATTTGCCAGTGGGGTTAGGTTCTGGCCCATCACTGAGTTCCACGCTCATTTAATTTTTTCACCTGAGACTATTAACTTGCAAATAGTCAAAGCAATGTTGCAGTGGTAGCCACTGTTCAGTTTTCTTTTCTGCAAAGGACAGATGCACACAAAAGAGTTATGTTCTGCCTTTGGCTGAAGCTTTTGTAAAGTAGGTTGATATTTTTAAATGCTGCCCGAATGGGGATCGTGTGTGAAAAGGATCTCGGTTTCACTTTGATGGAGGCAAGTTAATATTATTTACATAACTCAAATATCTCACCCTGTATATCTGTAAGTATTCCAAACATAAGTGACATAAGCTAGATTTCTGTATTATATTACAAAGAATGTCAGAAAGTTCAAAATTACCCAATTGCTCCCATTATTTTACAATTCTTATACTATTTGCCTAATTTTAAACCATTATAATGGTACAAATACTGGTTTTCTGTTGTTCAAAGAACTGTAATATTTCTATAGGTGAAGAGGCACAAAGCTCACAATGGTTAACACTCTCATGTTCTATATTAATCTGGAATTTTTTTATGTTAGTACTTCAAAAAGTTATTTATCCATCCATTGGCATATACTGAAGGAAGGTTTGAGTTCTGAAAGTCCCCGAGAGCTCAATGCATAAACATATTTACATGCATCAAACTTTGTAAATTTTTCCTATATATTGAAATATATCTGAATACAAAACAATGTTCATTATAAATGATCAATGTGTTATGTATGAAATATGTCTCCTTTCATTGACTTGATTGACCTTGAATTAAAGTGGCATGAAAATATAATAATCTATAGTAATAGCCACCCAAAATGATAGTACTTGTTAATATTTGTTATGATTCACAGTTTAATAGCATCATTTAATTTTGTGTATTATGTAATCACCAAAGAAACTTCGGATAAAATTGACCCTGGAATTACTTTTCCTTTCTGCTGGCGTATAGAGAGAGCCTTAGAGCCCTAAGTGACATTTCCTAGGCCACTCTACAAATAGCAGTACTAGAAGAGAACGAGTGTTTAGAGGTGGGACATGCATTAACATGCACTCATCAAACTAAAAAATAAGAGAACTGGGCCCTTAAAGTACATCATAAATGGATATGGGAAGAGAAAGATGTGAGAAACAAACCCCAGAAATAAGAAACATCCGCTATGAATCTTGGACTGACCTTATGAAAATATTATAAAGAAACAGTTCATGTACATGAGTATTAAACATAAGTCAAGAAATTAATTTTTCAAAAGATAAAGAAATATTCATACCTCAATCTCCCACTAAACTATTTTAATTCACTTGAGATGAATATATATATGTGTATATTTATACATATATATGTGTATTTATACATATATATGTGTATATATATATATGTATTTCTATGTGTCAGATAATGACATAAGCCAGTACAAACCTGAACTTTCATGTTACCTGTATTATTTTAAAGAAATGAAAACAGGGTAAATATGGTGCTATCCAGTTTCTCTTTTGCTGATAAAGGGCACAGAGATCTTGACCTCCAAAACCAGCACAGTTTAGCTTGTCTCTTTCTATTTCTGTGCTTCAGAGAACAGACCTAGGGCTTATTTCATTTCTCTCTTTACACAAGGAACTATCAAGTTGAACCTATTCTTCTTTTTCCTCAAATTATTATGTAACGTGTTTTTTTTTTTTTTTTTAAGCAAGCTGTTTTTTTGTTTGTTTTTCTTTTTTTTTTTAAAGATGGAATAGTTTCTCCAAAAAGCTTCAAGAATGACATCTAAGGAAGTTAAGAAAAAATAAGCAAACAAGACGAGAAATAGAAATGTAATCAGAGCTGGGCGTGGTGGCGCATGCTTGTAATCCCAGCATTCGGGAGGCTGAGACCAGAGGATCTGGGTTCGCAGCCAGCCTCAGCTACCTAGTGAGGCACTCCGCAACTTAGTGAGACTCGGTTTCAAAATAAAGAATAAAAAATAGGGCTGGGGGTGTAGCTCGGAGGTAGAATGCCTCTGAGTTCAATCCCCAGTACCACAAAAAAAAAAAAAATGTAATCAGTCAAAATGTTCTTAAAATCCACAATCCATTTTAGTACCAAATTACAATGCATATTACAATGCCTCTCTTTTCAAATACTCAACTTCAGGAAAGCATGCCAGTCTTTCTCCATTTTAAATTAAGTGATTTAAGCAAAAATCACACTACTGTAAGTAGCTAAAATTTTGCTGTTGATTGTTCTTGAGGGAAGGAGACTTAAATGTTCTAAAAATACATGTGAGACTATAATGCAACAATAAAAGTATAAAAACAAACAAAGAAAAGTAAAAATAAACAGACATGGAATGCTGGCCAGGTGGGGTGGTCCATGCCTGTAATCCCAGTGCTTGAGAAGATTGTAGGTCAGGACCAGCCTCAGCAAATTAGTAACACTCTGTTTCAAAATTAAAATATAAAATAGGACTGGGGTTGTAGTTTGGGAGGTAGAATGTTCCTCCTTCACTCCTGAATACCACAAACAAACAAACAAACAAAAATGACATAAAAGTTTTAGCAAAATGAAAATTCAAATTTAAGCAATATGACTTGGTGAATGGGCTAAACTCAAGTTAGTTAAGTTTTTATGATAATAGTGATTGAACTAAAAGACATTCTACCTCTAAGTACATCCCAAACTCTTTTTATTATTATTATTTTTATGTTGAAACAGGGTCTGACTAAGTTGCTGGGGGTCTTGCTGGGTTGCTGAGGCTGGCCTGGAATCTGTAATCCTCCTGTCTCAGCCTCCCAGGAACAGGAATTACAAGCCTGTGCCACCACCCCAGGCTAAGGTAGATTTTTTTGCTAATAAAAGCTGTGCTATTGCAGGAAAAAAAAATGGCTGAAGCATTTGTGACTCACAATATTTTACACACAGACTATATTTTAATAATCACCATATTAAAAAAGAGTATAGATACTACCTATCTCCAACTTGTCATATACACAGAAAATGCATATGACTTCATATCAACTCTTTAATGGGCTCTTCTATTATGAGAGAAAAGAGAAAAGAAAGGGTAAACTAACTTATTATTTAAAATGAAGTTTATTACTTCAGGGAGAGAAAATATTATGCACTTTTCTTAACCAAGAATCATTGTCTAAATTATAAATACATTCCATGACACTGTTTAGTCAACAATGTGCAGATTTAACTCAAAAACACTAATCATTGTTATCCAACATTTAAATCTAAAAATCTGAAGTTAGCTTTTAAATTGAACATAGCGGGATATATAACAGTCTGATTGAGTCCAGAGCCTCAACAAATTAGCCAGACCCTGTATCAAAAACACACACAAAAAAGGATTGGGAATGTTGCTCAGTGGGAGAGTGCCCCAGGGTTCAATCCCCAGTGCCACAAAACAAAAGCAAACAAAACAAAATCTTATTTTTGTATTATTTTTCCTATCTATAGTCTTTGCATTAAAAAAATCACCACATTTTCACATTTTAAAATTGCCTTACAAACTTGAATTAAGTAATACAATGCTTATATTTTTCAAGTGTATTTTATTTGTAATATTCACCTCAAAACATAAAAATCATTTAAAACATGCATATTTACAGAGACCTGTGCACATACACAGACAAAACAGGCAGATCTTCAACTATAAACTATAGGTAAATTGTATAATGTGAAATGTTGAAATATTTTAAAATGCTTACATAGTATAATTTTGTTTAGTCCAAACGAGATTACTTAACTATAACGGTGTGTCTGGTCTAGATATAAAATAGCCAAAAGCGTATATTTATATAGTCTTTATACATAGATAGGGTATTCTTTTATTTTCATAAGGAGAAATGATAAAATAAATAAGCATATACTGTAGAAACTGTCCAGTATAAAAATTATCTGTTTAAAATTAATCCTAATTGAAGCAGTGTGTACAATTCCCTTTCTAACATATGTATGTATTCTATAAATAGGTCATGCATCACTTCATGTATCACTTTTGGGGCACAGTTTGCTTTAAAAGAATTTTAAGATAATTGAACAGAAACTGGGGATGGCTTGTGGATAAAAATGGGTGCCTAAAAATACTGCTACATGACAATGGCCTTAGATAACTAGGTGACATATTTGAATTAGCAAAATTTGGGGGAGTTTCTCATTCTCTTTCACGTGTACTGCCCTGGCTCCCTACATTAAAAAAAGTGTTATTTCATTTGATATGAACAAAATTAAAAGTGGGATAATGTAGAATTCTGAACATGGGACGTATTGATAGAAAATATGCTTTTACCTCACTGGGCTGTTGGACGAATCTGGGTCATGGGCTGCTACGGTGCCAATGATATTCCCAACCTGGGTGGCTTCCGACACTTCCATGGGATACAAGGGTGAAGAAAATACGGGGGGCTCATCCACATCCTCCACAATTATCTTCACGGTGGTTGTGTCACTGAACGGCCCCAAGCTCAGAAAGCGAGGGTCGGCATCTTTATTTGCAGCCTCTATCCGTAGTGTGTAACTTGTTTTGGCTTCAAAATCCAGTTCCTGTAAAGAAAGTTATTAGGGAAATTAAATTATCAATTAGATAGTCAGCAAAGCAGAGCCCATTCATTTATGAATGTCAGTAAGCACAGAAAGGACTCTGCTATGAAAATGTGCCATCAGCATTCAAAAATAATAAATAACAATGCCAATCAGAATCCCTGAGATTCTTCTGGCTCACAGACAAAGGTAAGTGCCTCTGAGCTAACTTAATCCGCTCTGCTGCCATACATTGGGTAGATAGAAGTCTTCAGAACGTTATTTGTAAAACATCCGATGAGATTTAAGAATCTTTTCTAACAGGGCATCAGTGCAATAAAATATTCTTCTACCATGTCACTGAACTGCACTGCTCAGGAATGCATGAAAAAGGAAGAAAAATATAGATATCCACTCAATTTCTCATTTAAAAGGTCAGTGATGTGGGGGAGGGACTACATTAGGATCATGAATTGTCCAAGGCTCAAAGTGCAACTTCAAAGGCAGGGAACGTGGTTGACCAGATAGAATCACAGTGAATTCTGCTCCAGGAAGTACTGTTATTTCTACTTTCCTGGTTCTTCCATCAACATATACCATCTCTCTTTATTATTAAATGATTGACAGGTTTGTTCCAGGATATTTATTCTGTTATCTATATTTTTCCAAAAGGATTAATATGCAAAAAAATGTTCCTTAAAGATAAGGACTGGATCAAACCATATAAGAGCTTAAAAAGAAGCTCACCAAGTTCTGTGTGCATGTATGCCTCTATTACTCTGAACTTCATTATGATGTATGCATCAATAAATAGTTTTTTTTAAAGGTTATGAATGCACTGTTGAAGTACTATCTGCAAAATAAGTAAGATTTATATACTCAATGTGTAGAAGATGCTTGTGACAATGGCATGCATGTCTTTCTTCAAGGGGCATAAAGAGTAGTAGATTTTTTTAAATGATGTTCAATTTCAATCACACCTCTAAAAATCTGTGCCCAAATATTTTACATTTAATGATGTGAAAAAATAATATTAAAGACCTCAAAAGAAATGCTGTCAAATATGAAGGATGTCTTAGTTTCTTGTATTTGACAAAAAAAAATTGAGAAAAAATAAGCCAACATGTAATGCTGAGAATTGTAATTCAAATTCACTCATTTTATATGGCTGTATGTGTGTATATGCATAAGCATGAATATTTTACAGCTTCTCTTCCGAAAATGTGATGTCAATCAAAATAAAGTTTCAAATGTACTTAAGTGGATATAAAATAGGATATATACACATGCTACATTATATATAATAGATACTAGAGTATCTACAATATATACTAAGTTTTACATAGAATAGCACATTTATGTACATATACACCTTACATACATCCATGCTCATATCATAAATATTACATAAAATGACTTCACAATTTAACTTTGGCTAACAGAAGAAGAAAATAAATAAGTCAATACACAATAATGTACAGTACCTAGACCAGAGAGCCCTTACTGAAATGCTTATTTAATATCTCTCATCCACTAGATTGTAAACCCAGACTGTTTTGTTCATCATTATTATTTTCCACATCTGTTGTACTTAGGTACAACAGAGGAGGCTAAATTAATTCTTCTTGAATTAAGCGGGAGGGGAAGTAACTAGAACATAGAAATTCAGCCCATGGTAGCCTAAAGTTGAGCTGTTCCTTTTGCCCAGAGAACCTGATGGACAAAGCGTGAGATGGGAAGAAACACAATCAAGTATAGATTTATTCTTGATCAGACACACACACACATACAACTACTCCATTACTCCAGAACAAAAACAAAAACAAAAAAGCGAAAACAAAAACATTGAAAGTCTCATCTGAGCTTCCATATAATAATGCTGTAGCACATAGTAGATAGTGTCATAAACATCTTACTAATAAATTCACTGATGTTGAAGCCACCTTTTTTATTTGATTATCATCAAGAATGGATCCAGCCAACCAGAACAATCCAGGGGACCCACCTACTCCTTTCTTTCCTCCTCTCCTCCTTTCCTTTCTCCCTTCCTTCCTACTTTCCTCCCTTCTTTTTTCATGCATGAATGCATTCATTCATTAATTCATTCCAAACAGGGTCTCACTAAGTTGATGAGAGCATCTTGCTAAATTGCTGAGGTTGACCTGGAACCTGCTATCCTCCAATCTCAGCTTCCCAGGTACTGGGATTACAGGTGTGTCCCACCACACCAGGTAGGAGAACTTTATTTCTAACATAGCTTTCTCCTCCCAAGAGGAGTTGATCCTGCAAAGCCATGAACAGACACAAGCATTCAAGCATTCATGTTTCTAAAAGGCTCAGCAGGTTATTCTGCTGCAAATTTTTTTTAAGTTAACCTAGTCTTTAAAATATTGAAGGAGTGGGCACAAATAAAATTCAAAATTTATTTTAGAAACTGCAGAGAACAAAGCAAAGCATTCTTATTATCCAAAAATCATTTACTGAGAAGCTTGAACATATTTGCAAATAGTTTTTATAATACATCACAGTTGGCACATTTCTTAAAATGAGTAATTATAAGAGAAAATTTATATTCAATTATTACGTGACTATATATAATAAGTTAGAAAACGACTACATATAGTAAGTGCTAGAAAATCCCATCTGGACCAGCATGTGGTAATCCCAGTACTTGGAAGGCTGAGACAAGAGGATAGTAGTTTAAGGCCAGCAGGAGCAATTGAGCGAGGTACTCAACACCTTAGTAAGACCCTATTTCAAAATGCAAAAGCCAGGCCTGTGGCGCACACTTGTAATCCCAGCATTTGGGAGGCTGAGACTGGAGGATCCAAGTTCACGGCCAGCCTCAGCTCCCTAGTGAGGCACTCCACAACTTAGTGAGACCCTGTTTCAAAATAAAGAATAAAAAGTAAGGCTGGGGGTGTAGCTCGGAGGTAGAATGCCCCTGGGTTCAATACCCAGTACCGCAAAAAAAAAAAAAAAAAAAATTCAAAAGAGTGGGAGGGCTGAGGACATATAACAGAGATAGAACACCCTTGGGTTCAATTCACAGTACAAAAAAATAAATAAATAAAAGTTTCTAATTACAGTCTCTTTTCAAACCACAGCAAGGCCTCAACAATCTTTAAGATACTCCTTAAGATTTGCAAGAGTGTGAAAAGGAACACGACAAGGTATTTCTAGAGTGGAGTAAAAGTTTGTCTCACAAAAGAATAACTTAAATTTTACTATAGAAGTGAATGCAATTATTTTATAGCCACTTATTTTTTAAACATGTCTGAAAGGCAGCAACATGAGGTAGAGACATCTGGATGCTACAAACTCATGTAGAAACACAGGGTTGTTCACAATGATTGGTTGCCTAAAAGCTATTACGAAGATAGAGCAATAAAAGAATTCATATGAAAGGCTATGAATCAAGATTACAGACAAAAGGAATTGCTACATAAAAGCATTTTCAGAGCATATCAGACTGAGCCAGAGATCTAGTTTTTACAAAGGGGAGTGGTGTGGGGGATAGTATTGTTAAACAAATTGAAGAAAATGTATTCACAATAAAATTTTAATTCCTGCTTTTCTTTCTCATTATTGATTTCTGTGAGTTAGACATCCCAGAGCTATTAGGTTGTATTATCATGCTTATTCTTAAAAAAAAAAATAAAAATAACAAGTGGGAAAAGACACAGGAAAAAAGTAAAAGGAAGAAAGTTAAGGTAATGTCTGAACAGATTATCTGCAATGTTTGAATGTTTCATATAATCAGGGGCTATACACATTTGAAAAATTTTACCAACGCTCTCAAACTGCAGCCCACAACAGAAAGCAATAAATAGGATTAAAAAAACCTGGGATACGAACAGGAGTCACACAGAGCTAGACTAGTGAAGCTTCAGAGCCCTTCCCGGACCTTAGGAACAACTTCTTCATCTGTCAAATGGCATCGATGTCAGAGATGGTAAGAATAGAACTGCCTGTTTGATATATTTGCACCCAAACTATAAAATAGCAGTCTGTAAATTTATTGTCACCAAGGATGATAAGATTTCATATTAAAATATCTAGGGCAAGGGGCTACAAATTTTCTGTAAAGGGACAGAGAGTAGATATCAGGCTTTGCAGGCTGGATGTTGTAGTCTCAAGTAAAGTAAGGAACACAGCAAAGTGTCAATAATGCTTCATAAATAAGCACTGAGATTTAAATTCTACATATTTTTCATGTATTCCAATACATTCTTTGCTTTTTAGTTTTCTCAACCATTTAAAAATAGAAAGCTATCCTTATCTCCTGGTCCAAATAAAAACAGGCAGACAGTGGCTTGCCAAATCCTGGCTGAAAGACCCAACATGGTGAGGTTGACATTCAAGGCCTTCCATGATTGGCACCTGTGATTTGTCACCTCCCTTCCTTCTACCCCTTTTGCTACAGTTGAAATGAACTGTTCACCACTGGATGTGGTGGTACAGGCCTGAAATTCAGTATTGGAGAGCCTGGGACAGGAGTATCACAGGTTCTAGGACAGCTCAGCAACTTAGTGAGACTCTCAGCAACTTAGCAAGATCCTGTTTCAAAATAAATAACAGAGTAGGGCAGAGGGAGGAGTGTAGTTCAGAGGTACAGTGCCCCTGGATTCAATCTCCAGTACCACGATAAATAAATAAATAAATAAATAAATAAATAAATAAATAAATTTGCAAGCAAGCAAGCACACCTGTCTCTTCCAGCACATATCACCTGACCCAAGACAACAGTATCAGGAGGCATGCCATTAATTATTTTTTGAGGGTAGAGGCCTTGTGAACAGTAATTGTGCTCTAATAAATGAGATTCCAGAAAGTTCTCTCACTTCTTTGGCCATGGGAGGACACAGTGAAAGAGTTATTTTGGGGCCTGAAAGAAAGCTCTCACTTGAAACTGGATCTGCTTTAATTTGGGACTTCCCAGCTTCCAGATCTATGAGAAACAGGTTTTGTTGCTGCTGTTGTTTAAACATCTGCACTATGATATTTTTGTTCGTGCAGCTTGAATGGGCTGATACAGTATTTTTAATTGATGTGAAAATTAAGTAGCAAAGACTCCTATAGAAAGTTCGAAGAGTCCATGTCTAAAAATCAGAAACACTATATGAAATCATGACCGTGTACATCCACCACCCACCCCCTTTCTGCTCTAATGAGCAGGCATTCTCCAAGGTATCAGAGCAATTAGGGTCTCATATCATACATCGTCATGGCTAGGAATTGCCTACCTCACTAACCTCAGAAGGTTGTTGTAAATTATTTGGAAATGTATAATATCCAGAATAGTGACTGATGCAGTGACAGCTGCATAAACATTTGATATTATATACTTATTATAAGCTTATAATTGTTATTATTATCATTTCTACTAAATTATAAATAAATGGAAAATAAAAACTACATCTTGAGTGAACAAAATTCCCACTTCCCACATACTATCAAGTAAATCCATAGCCAAAATGAAATTCTAATTAATAAAAAACAAAATCTTTAAAAGTAAATAATAAAAGATAACCTCTTTGTTTCCTTTCTGGCACGTAGGTATGTTTTTAGCAAATTCAACTTATATTAATTGGTGAATTAAAACAAACTACCAAATATTAGAGTCTCAAAAATTCCCTTTGCGTTTCTAGCTTCTGCAAAACTAAAACCTAAGTAATAAGTTCATTGCACTACTTTTTTTCTTTCCCCAGATAATTTGGCTTCTGGTCTATAGCCAAATCTACTCTCGTTAAGCTCAATGACCTCCTTTTAAATCTTGCACCTTTGGCCAATGCTGTTGTTCGTGTTTCCGGAACAGATTCAAGTTAAATCCTTCTGGAAATTCTTAATTTTGCTCTAACTATAGCATGATACAATCAGGGCTGGTTAGTAGTGTGCATGTCTATGTATCTTATATTTAATGCTGATTTTGTACAAAAGCTCTCTGTCATCTTTAAAAGTATTTTTCCCTCTGGAGACTCTAGTTGTCTTTTAGATCAAGCACACTCTGTAACTTTCAATATCATTCTTACTTCTTGATCAAATAAATATTAATCTTATTTTCCTAAGTAAATGGGCTTGAATACCTACAGACAAAAATGACCCTGTATTATAGCTCTGCTTTTATTATAATTTTACTTTAAATAAATTGACTACTCAATCTTAAAAGTGATCTACAACCTTGCATAAGGTATCCCAGCAAGAATAATTCTGTACATTTATATACAATGATAAGAGTTCTACAGTTATTCTCCAAGGACTCTCTAAAATGAAAATATGCCTTTTTATTATTCATAAATGCCCTCCTATTCTTATTGTCTTCTTTCCCTGGGTTCTGACAGTATATGAGCAAATATTCACATATTGCAAACAGATCATAATGAACAATTGCAGGAATATTTTGAACATAAAACATTAAATTATCTTGAGATTATAGGGATAAAAATGAGAATGTAAATATCACTAATTATCATTTCCATCACTTAGCTATACAAGTTTCCTTCAATAAGTATTTAAATTAACATTTCAAGCTAGATATAACAAGTCCCAAATCTGTGTGTGTGTGTTTGTGTGTGTGTGTGTGTGTGTTCAGATCAGACCCAGGAGCACTCTACCAATGAGTTATAGCCCCAATATAATCCCAATCCTCTTTTAATTATTATTTTTGTTCTGAAACAAGATCTTACTAAGTTGCTGAGGATCTTGCTATGTTGCTGAGGCTGGTCTTGAACCTGTGATCTTCTTATGATCCTCCCTCGATCCTCTTGTGAACTGATCCTAAGGCTCTTATGAACTGCTATTATAGGCCTGTGCCACAGTGTCTGGCTAGTTTTTAATATTTTTCTCTAAAACGCATTTGAGTGGATTTTAAACATGATCTCCCTACTTGATATTATTTTTTTCTAAATCTATGTCCATCAACTAAATGCACAGCATGTTTTAGATTTTTAGATGGACTTATTTACAAAGATGTAGTATCATAATCTGCTAAATATATTTCCCACTTCCTTATCATGAGCAGGCTAGTGTTGTAGGAGTCTTACAATATTAATCACCTCTCACAAAATTCATCCTCATGACTTATAAAATTGCAGAGGCTTTGGCAGATCTTGAGAACAGATCTGGCAATGGATTCAAGGACAGCTTGAGTCCCCTGCTCACGGTTGCACAGGAAGTAACCTTGGCAGAGTGATGCCAGCAGCTGTGTTGCCACAGATCAATAAGAATAATCAGAATGAGTTGGAAGCATGAGGTGGGTCATCTAAGGTAAAAAAGAAAAAAAGAAAGAATGCCAAGTGTATGACAAAGGAAGAAAGAAGAATCAAACCTTTCAACCTGATGTAGAAAGCAAGCCATCTGTATTAGGATTGTGAGCTCCAGAGACAAACTGAGGGCTCTTGGCACTAAATTGTCTACTATCCTTGTATCTTCTTTTTAAATGAATGTAGAATGCCTGGTCCAGCCTACTCAGATCCTTATCCATACTTATGAATCTCTTCTATTTTCTTCCATGCTCTGTCATCTGGATTTGCTTTTACCCCTTCAGAAAAGTTCCAATCTATTTTCTGTATTAATTACCTACAATTATGATAACACATTGCCACAAACATAGCAGTTTCAAAAATACACATTTTCAGCCAGGCCCAGTGGTACACACCTATAATCCCAGTACTTGAGAGGCAGAGACAAGAAGATTTACAGATTTGAGGTCAGCCTCAGCAACTGAGTAAGCCCACAAAAACTTAGGGAGACCCTCTTTCAAATGAAAAACAAGACAAAACAAAACAAAACAAAAAAACAAATAAACAAGAAAATTGGGTATGTAGCTTTCAGCCCCTGGGTTCAACCCCTATCATTACAAAACAAAAAACAAAAAACAAAAAAAACCCCAGCAATCAAATTGATTATTTGGTAGTGTTAAAGGTTGAAACATGTGGACAGGACTGCATTTCTTCTATAGGCTTTGCAGAGAATCTTTCCAAGATCTAGAGGGTGCAGTTATTCTTGGCTCATAGCCCTTTCCCTAGCTTTGAAGCTTAGTACTCCAACCTCTGCTTCTGTTACCATATCTCTGTTCTCTAACTGTGCCTCATCCTGGGGCCCTTTTATAAAGACCTTTGTGATTAGACTGAACCAAATCAGATGAGTCAGGATAATCTCCCCATTGCAAGCTCCTTAACTTAATTACATCTGCAAGTTTCCTTGTGCCATGGAAAGTAAAATAATCACAGTTTATTTATTTTTTTTCTTGGGGAGGGGCACTTTGGGGTCTATCATAACCTCCAACTGTGACTGTAAGTAGTCTGTTTTGAATTTATAAGCTCCAAATAGAAATCAAGCCTTGCAAATGACTACATTTCTGTTCCAAATCTAGAACCTAATTTGCATTCCCTTACTATGCTGAAGTCTGTATTTCCCAGTATGGCTCTTTCAGTGCCCAGTGACTTCCACAGAAGGATCTCTTCCCTTGTCACAGAACTGAATCCAGATTACAACCCAAGGACAGTTCAGCATATGTTTTCCTGGGAACTTTCATCAAACAGTGGCAGACACTAATAGATCTTAATCCAAACAATTACTCTGAGTTCGGCTGAGAGGACAGAGGATAATTGTGGAAGTTAACCGACCTGAATACGTAGTCTTTGCTTTGCAATTTCATGTAAATATAATCTGCAGTTTATTTAGTCTTTCCGGAGCATAGCTTCAGTATAAACTAAATACATAATTTATATGATATTATATTATATATAATTTATACACATACATATATATAGGAATTATATTTATTGTATCAATTGAAGCTGATACAGGAATCAATATGCCATGGAAAAAGACAGAAATAAAGGTAATTTTATAATATCTGTGACTTTTATTCAGGGAAATAAATTTCATGATGGACTCCCTGGAAAACATCTTTGACACAGACATATTCTGAGGCTATTGCTGTGATAACTGTCAAAATCAAAGAAAACAAAAAACACTTCTAAGTCAACAGAGTCTTAGTCTCTTTTGATTATGTATATCATGTGCTGACATTTAGATTAATGTCAACATGCTTCAAGGAATGCAGATTCTTATTTTCTTGGTAAAAACTGAAATTTTTCTGTAGTTCTGACTATTCAAATACAGGCAAGTTTATCTCATAATGAGCAGGTAGTAAAACTGCACTCAATAACATATGTGCACAATGATGAAAGTGGTGTGGAGATATATGTATGCAGTCACAGTGACTAGCGTAACGTGAAAATATAGTCTGAAATTCATCAGTCCACCAGATTAGAATGAGTGTATTAATCTTATCATATCTAAAGCTTTACACTAAATTAATCCAAATTTATGCTTTTTTCTCAGTCAAAAGGGAGCAGTATCTTTGATCCATTTTGAGAAATGTGCATCCTCAGCAACTGAATTAATTGAATAAAAGCCTTGAAAGAAAAATTTAATGAGAGGAAAAAAATAAAATGGAAATGTCATTGGTTTGATTTTTTTTTCCGCCATCCATCAGAAATATTTTAGAGGATGGTGGAATATACAGTTGCCTTTGGAAATCAGCCCCTCATTATTGCAAGTAACAGGCAAAGGACAAATTTCAATAACGGAGACTAAACTCCAGATATGGCAGATCTGTGCAGCTCAGCTGAAGGTCAAAAGATCATTATAGAGTCTAACTTTTCCTCATCCACAGCAGATGGATGATAGAAGCATTATCAGTACCTCCACAAGAATATCTATTATTTTTATTTCACGCAGCTTTGGAGGGCGGGCATGAATAGGAGGAGATTCTGAAGATAGCACAGCAGAACTGTCCCAAGGAAACATAAGCATGTTATCTTAAGTATGCCATGTGAGCCACGGAAGGAGCATTCCTTGTGCCACAGACTGGATATGTATTTATCCTAGACAGGAAATGCATTTTGAAAATGCTCAGTTTTTTTTTTTTTTAATTTTTTATTCAGACTGTTGCTCTGTAATAATGCATTTTACAGAAGAAAAATTCCGTATTTAGTCCCAACTGAGGTTTTATATTGAAAACTAAAGTACGTTAAAGGAAGAATTGCCTCATCTCAAAGGAGAAAATAAAAGACTAAAGTTCCTTCATTGTAAATTATGATGAGGAAATGAAAAAAAGAAAGAAAGAAAGAATTCTAAGTGGAATGGAAAACCAAATTTTCACTCAGGTGGGATAATATTTATGTTCATGCTTTGTGAGTTTTGAATCCTTAGGTAACTGGTTATAAAAGTTCATAGAAGCATCCATAAAGGCCCAAAAAGCAGCATACATATTTTTAAATTATGTAATACTTGTGTTTCATTATTATTTTTCATATTTAAACAATATAATCATGTTTATTCATCATGTGTAGAAGTGGTGATTAAATTATGAAAAATTATTTTATAGGAACATCCATGCAAATCTTTAATATTATAGATTCTGCCCATCTGGTCATATTGAACATTTTCTGTAAAGATATTGAAGCAATACTAGCATAATTGAAAGTCATATTTCTCAATTCTTTACTTATTTTTCTTTTGTCTCAGTATATATTTTTAAAAGATTGATTTTTTTCTTCTTCGCTATTCCTGAGTTCACCCTATGTTAAATATAGCTTATTTAAATGATTCAAAATATGATAATAATTTGCTAAATGCATAATAATTCTTATTTTGCCTATGATGATATATTACTTATGAAAACATGGACTAAAGTTTTTTTGTGGCACTGGATATTAAACCCAGGGGCATTCTACCTTTTAGCCATACACCAAGTCCTATTTTATCTTTTGCTTTGCAACAAGGTCTTGCTATTTGCTGAGAGCCTCGCTACCTTGCCATGGCGGGTCTGGAACCTGCAATCTTCTTGTCTCAGTTCACCACCATGCCTGGCTTACAGTTTTAATTATACTATAGGGAAAATAAGTGGAGGTCATTATCATGCATGTGCCACAAGTAAAATCCAATTACAATAGAAACTATTCTAGCTAATTGGACATTGGAATTCTATTATCCAAATGTGAAGTAATGTTTATATATTAGGAGCCATCAGAAAACAAGTCAAATCTTCAACAAAATCTTGGCACCCTCCTACCAACCTGACTATAAATCTTTTCCTCTATCTAAGAGGAATTCAAAGACCTATCAACAAATAATCCATTCGGGTAGACTACACAGTGTGTTCTACTGTTTATCTCCATAACGATTTGAAAATATACAAAGAATGAAAAAAGAATCCTCATTTGCCTTCTTTCACAATTTCTTGGTTTTATTCAAGATGCTTTTGTGATTTGGATTCAAAAACCAAAGTGACAGCTGATTCCCATACTTCAGGGTATGAGAAGAGTTCTGAAATTAGGGGGCTTATGTACTATTTGCAGACGATCCTGCTTGTGAGGGGCCTTTGGAAATATTTTGTCTAAGGTGTAATGTGGGTCTGAAATCTTCGTTAAAATATTTTGAAAATCAACATCTTGAATTTTGGGGGCTACAATATAATTTTAGTTAAAATTGAGAAAATCTTGAGGACAGGCTCCTTTTATTCTAAAAATCATTTTAAGGAAATATGAGTTACAAAAATGTAAGCAGAAAAATCTCTCCTGAAATAGAAAATAGAGGTGCCAGTGTCTTCATGCGCTTGGGTATAAGGGTAAAGCCTGCCTTTTTGAGGCTAGCAGAACGTATTTCTTTAAAAATAGAAGGTTCAAAGGATATGAAAGGGAGGTATGAGTATTCTTTATACAACTCCTAGTGGTTTGTACCTTCTTTGGTAGGATTTAAGTCAGAAACTCAAACAAATTTTGTCATAAAGTCAGTATAATGAAGCTGCTGATTTTAACTTCCTATTTTAGCTGTCATTCATGAAAACTTTCATCAATTTAAACAAATTTCCATAAACTCTCTTAAAATTCCTAAGCATATGATCTCTTTGTTTTATAATAATTATTTTACTGGCTTCTTTTGATTAGTTGTAACACTGTTGTATTTCCCTAATAGAAGGCAGATTCCTTCAAAACTAGTTGAAATCATAAAATTAATTAAAGTTGAACTTTGAATAGAGTTTTTTTTTTTTTAATAAAAGGGAGGGACTTGATTGGGAAACTAGAAGGTCATCAACTAAGGAGGTATTAAAGTTACTTAAGACTGAACTAAAGATAATCAAGCAGAGAATAATGCTGAAGGAAAAGGAAATATACAGCCAAGAGCTGTTATGTATCTGGAAGAGAAATAATAAAGAAGAAATAAATGGAAAATGATTCCAAGATTTCAAACTTGAAAGAAAACAAGAGAGAAAGAAAGCAAAAAAAAAAAAAAAAAAAAAAGTTATTATTTGCCTGTGACCAGGAGTGATATTTTAATTAACATCCAAACCCATTGTTTGAAATGAGGTGAAATCCCTGAAATGAATTACAATGATCTCAAACAGTTCTAAGAATGAAAGTTCAAGAGAAATTAGCAAACATTTTAATTTTCTACTAGCAGTCTATTTTATTGAAGCTGATCCTCAAATACATTATAACTCTATTATTTGTAATCAACTGATTTTGCAAAGCACTGTGTCAGTGTGCTGCTGTGTACTAATATCAGCCTTGTGATGGAGGCAGGAAAAGCCCTTCAGCTTGCACTGCCTCATGTGAAGCCCACATTCCCTGTTCCTTTTCACATTTTTTTTTTTTTTTTTTGCAGGACTGGGGATTGAACCCAGGGGCATTCTACCTCCGAGCTATACCCCAGCCTTACTTTTTATTCTTTATTTTGAAACAGGGTCTCATTAAGTTGTGGAGTGCCTCACTAGGCAGCTGAGGCTGGCCGTGAACTCGGATCCTCCAGTCTTAGCCTCCCAAATGCTGGGATTACAAGTGTGTGCCACCACATCTGGCTCCTTTTCACATTTTTACACAGATCAGCTATCCTGGTTCTATTTCCCCAGACAGAACATGTCAGTTCACATGGTGAAGTCTTTGCACAGATGATATTTTTCTGTGAGAATATCATCCTTTTCCTTGTCCACCTGAGGAACAGTATTATGTAACCACTATTCACTTCCTCCAGGATAAGATCAAATCCCTAGAGCCTCCATGGGACTGACCAGGTGGCTGGAACATGGGGACTGAGCTCTTCTGAACCCTTTTGCAAAGTCTCGGATACTGACCCAAATCCTTAGGACCACAACTAAATCTAGGGAAAAGTATGGTGTCTGTAGAACTGGGACATCTCTATTATTACATCATATTGTTTATACATGCTACAGCAGTATGATTAAGAACATTTTCACATAGATCAGTGTCTTCTCTATTTTCTTGTGGGCTACTGGGAACTGAACCCAGGGCCTCACACATGATAAACATTCCTTGTTCCTTGCTTCTTAAGGTTCCTACATACTCTGTATGCGTAATTATGCTAAACATTCATTAACATAATATAAAGAAAGAAAGAACAACAATTAGACACAATACATGTATTAGAAGATGCTAGAGAAAATAAAATTTATTTTTAATTGCCAAAAATCTTGATCTTATTTTCTGCAAAATAAATTATTAAAACATTTAGTTAACTTTTCATATAGTATCTAATGAATAAGTTTATAATCAATTATTGAGTATTTATTACATACAAAGCATCATTTGGGTTGCTGTGTATTATTAGAAACAGGAGGATATATTTTTAAAAACTCAAGAGACTCATGGAACCTTCCCCAAAAGAGACCATATCCTGAGCCACAAAGTAAGAACCAGCAAATTCAAAACTGTGACATCATACCCTGCAACTTTTCAGGCTACAATGGAACGAAACTAAAAATCAACTATAAGAAGACCCAGAGAAACCTCATAATCACATAAAAACTGGGCACCACACTTCTGAATGAGGAATGGGTCACAGAAGAAATAAGAAGAGAAATTAAGAAGAAGTTCCTAGGAACAAATGAAAATAGAGACACAACACATCCGTATCTCTGGGCTCCTTGACAGTAGTAGTAAGAGGAAAATTCATAGCACTAAGTGCTCACATAAAAACAGAAAATAACCAAATAAATAACCTGACAAACATCAAAGCCCTTGAAAAACAAGGATAGTCTAATCCCAAAACCAGCGGAAGACAAGAAATCATTAAAAGCAGAGCAGAAATCAATGAAGTAGAGAATAAAAAATACAAAACGTCAACAAAATAAAAGCTGCCTTCTCAAAAAAAAGATAGATAAATCACTAACCAACCTAATGAAAAGAAAGAGAATCAAAACAATTTACTAAAATAAAGGATGAAAAAAGTGACATTAACACAGACAGTGTGGAAATCCAGAGGATTAACAGAAACTATTTTGAAAAACTATACTCCAACAAAATGGAAAACCTAGAAGAAATTGACAAAGTTCTAGACACGTACAGCATTCCTAAATGGAATCAAGAAGATACTGAAAATTTAAACTGACCAATAGCAATCAAAGAGATTGACACAGCAATAAAGAGCTTACCATCAAAGAAAAGCCCAGGTCCAGATGATTTCCCAGGTGAATTTTATAAAGCCTTTATAAAAGCTAATCCCAATACTTCTCAACCTGTTCCATGAAATAGAAAGAAATAAGACTCTCCCAAAAACATTTTATAAAGCCAACATCACATTAATACCAAAACCAAATAAAGATAGCTCAAGTAAAGAAAATTACAGGCCAATATTATTGATGAACTTAGACATAAAACATCTAAACAAAATACTAGCAATGCACATTCAAAACCACATCAAGAAAATTATACACCATGCCAAAGTCGAGTTCATCTCCAAGATGCAAGGCTGATTTGATATATAAAAAACAATCCATTTAATTCATCACATAAAAAGAACTAAGGACAAAAAAAATCCCATGATAACTTCCATAGAGGATGAAAAAGCATTTGATAAAATCCAATACCCATTCATGCTAAAAGTACTGAAAAATTAAAATAGAAGGAACATACCTCAAGTCATAAAGGCAATATACAAAAGGCCCACAGCCAACATGATATTTAATGGGGAAAATCTATGAGAGTTCCCCTTAAAATAGAAACAAGACAAGGATGTCTACTATCACCACTCCTTTTCAATATAGTACTTGAAACACTAGCCAGAGCAATAAGACGAGAGACAGAAATCAAGAGTACAAATAGAAAAAAAGAACTGAAAAAATCTCCAATTGTAGAAGACGTAATATTATACTCAGAAGACACAATATACCCAACCAGAAGGCTTTTAGAACTGACCAACAAATTCAACAAAATGTCTGGATACTAAATTACTCTTAAAAAAGCTTTTCTTAATGTCATAAATCCACTGAAAAAGAAATCCAAAAAACACTTCCACTTGTGATATCTCCCAAAACAAAATACTTGGGAATAAACCTACACAAGAAGGTAAAATACCTCTACAAGGAAAAGTATAAAACATTGAATAAATAAATTGAAGATCGTAGAAGATGGAAGAATCACCCATGCTCTGGATAGGCAGGACAAATATCAGAAAATAATGGCCATTCTTCCAACAGTGATCTATATATTTAATGCAATACCCATTAAATAACCAAGGTCATTTTTCACAGACATAGAAAAATCAGTTCTTAAATTAATTTGGAACAACAATAATAACAACAACAAAACAGAATATCCTTAGTAGTTTTTGGCAACAAGAACCATGAAGTAGGCATCAAAATACCTGACTTCAAACTATACTACAGAAACATAATAATAAAAACAGCATGGTATTGGCACAGAAGCAGACACATAGACAAATGGAACAGAATAGAAAACTCAAAAAACAAATTCACACACAGCCAATTTATTTTTGACAAAAAGGGCCAAAAACAAACATACACTGGAAAAAGATATCCTCTTCAACAAATGGTGTTGGAAAAACTGGTTAACCATATGCAGAAAAATGAAAATAAATCCCATTTTCTCATTCTGCACAAGAGTCAATTCCACATGGGTCAAAGACTTGGAAATTATACCAGAGATCTTGCAGCTACTTGAAGAGGGTATAGGGCCAACACTCTAATACATATGGGTAAAAACTTCCTCAACAAGACCCCAAAGCCATAGAAATTATGTGGATTAATATGAGGAATTGTATTAAACTAAAGAGCTTCTGTCCAGCAAAGGAAACTATCTAGAACCTCAACAGAGAGCCAACAGAACGGGAAAAGATTTTTTCCAGCTACTCCTCTGATAGAGAACTAACCTAGGATATACAGAGAACTCAAGAAATTCACCACTAAAAAAAATAAATAATCCAATTAAAATAGGCAAGTGAACTAAATAGACACTTCACAAAAGAAGAAATACAAATGGCTAATCAATGTATGAAAAAAATGTTTAACATCATTAGCAACTTCCCTGAGATTTCACCTAAGACCAATTAGAATAGAAATCATTAAAAATGCAAATAATAACAAATGCTAGTGAGGATGTGGAGTAGTAGGATCTGATAAACTGTTGGTAGGTAGCAAACTAGTATAACCACTTTGGAAAACAGTGTGGAGGATCCTCAGAAAATGGGAATGAACCAACCACTTGATCCAGCTTCTGGGTGTCTACCCAAAAGAATAGAAACGAAACTATCAGAGTAATGCATGCATATCTATGTTTATAGTGGCACAATTCACAATTGCCAAACTATGGAAGCAGCCAAGATGTCCATCGACAGATGAATGGATTACAAAACTATGGGATATGTACACAATGCAATTTTACTCAGCCATAAAGAAGAACAAAATCATGTCCATTGCAGGGAAATGGATGGAACTGGAAAACATTATGTTAAGTGAGATTAGTCAGTCACAAAAAGTGACAAGTCCGATGTTCTCCCTCATATGCATAACTTAGAATACAAAACATAGCAGGGACTCTAGACAGAGGAGAAACTTCACATGAGTGAAGAAGGTGACTTAACTGAGGGAGATGGAAGGAGAGAGAGGGAAACATCACAAATGACATGATACATATACACAAACTTATTAAAGTCAATCACTGTGTTGAGCATGGGAAGAAGGGAAGGGGAGGGAATAGGATGGGAATTCTGGGAGGGTTAAACAAGTGCTGTGTGCATGTAAGCCTCTACCATCAAGAACTTCATCAAGGTGTATGATTACAATGCACTAATAAAATTTTTAAAAAATTACTGGAGAGCTCCAGCAATACACTAACGTTGAGGCCACTCACTGACATTTTCATCAGTTATTCCTGCATTTTAACAAGAGTTTCTGGGATCAAGAATAGTTGAAATAGATAAACAACTTAATGAAATATAATTAGGTTTGGTCTTTTCATAATATTGATACACTTAATAAACTTTTCATTATAAAAACTAGTAGTTGAAAATAGAAAAGATAAGGTCCAGAAATAATACTATTAACATTTGGACATTTATCTTGCAATCTTTTATTCTAGATAAGTATAATTTTCATAAAATTTTAACGTTGGATACGTAAAATTCTGGCTACTTCTATTTTTATGTCTTATGTAAATATTCCCCAATGACAATATGCTAAAACAACACTACCACATCATTTCAAGGATGTACGAAAATTCCTTAATATGACAATATCATAAATTATTTTACGATTTCTTCCACTGTCAAACACTTTGTTATGTTTACATATTTCCTCTTTACTAATAATACCTTCATAACATTGTTGAGAAAACCAAATAGGATAAAATCTTTGCTCCAAAAAGGCTTTTTAGATATTAATGACTACCTATAATAATAAAATAATTATTGTTGCTTATAATATCATTATTAGAATTAAATTTCTCCTGTAATTTTTTCATAGATTTTATATTTTTATGTTAAATAATTTTTATCTAGTTTTTTAATAGTTTACTTTGTGTGTGTGTGTGTGTGTGTGTGTGTGTGTGTGTGTATGTTAGAGATTGAGTTCAGAGGCATTCTCTGCCTTTGAGCGACATCCTCAACTCTTCTTGTTATTTTGAAATATGGTCTTTCTAAATTCCTGAGACTGTCCTCAAACCTACAATCCTATTTCATTCCCCAAAACTGGAATTACAAGCATTCACTACCACAGCAAGCTTACAGTTTTTTTTTTGTCTGTTTTTGTAGTACTGGGGATGGAATCCAGAGACAGGGGCATTTTGCTTCTGAATGATATGAATTATATCCTAGGCATATTTTATTTTTTTAAATTTTGAAACAGGATCTAAGTTGCAGATGGCCTAAGTTGCTGATGTAATCCTCCTGTCTCAGCCTCCCAAGTACTGGGATTACAAACATATACCACCATGTCAATCTACGATTCATTTGTTAATGATTAATTTTCTCAAACTTCTAGAAATAATATTAAGAAAATGAGGATTTAATATTTTTCTCATGCCAAATATTTATTTTCAATTATTCATGACATCTTTATTATAATATATACAATATATGTTTATATTCAATAAAAATAATTCCAATTCCTGAACATGAGCAGATTGATCTTACGTATACATTTGAAGTCTTTGAGAAGCAGTGTACCTTATTGCATAATTTTTATTTTAGACAACAAAACAAAACATTTTAACAACAGTTGGTCTATGTTATTTATGAAAACTTTTGTGAAAAAAAATTACCAGCTGAGCTAGAACAGCAGCTGTCCACTGTAAATAACTGTAGAAATGTTTTGCCCATTGGCCTGAAATCAAACATATGTCTTACTATATCAACTAAAATATAACTTTCTTTATGAATTTGTTAATTATTGAGAAGGTTTAATTACAGTTACACACCTGGATTGTCAGACTGGTGAGCATCCTAGTTTGGGAGGAAGAGATGATTTTTTTTTATTCTTTCAAATGTTGGATATACAAATACTATATTCTGAGATGATAACTTTTGATTTAGTTTTATTTATTTTTTTATTTAGTTTTCTTAATTGTTCATTTTTCAAAGATCATGTGCATGCACTGAAGAGAAAGCAAAACATTAATTTTTCCTATATCTATTCAGTGTTGGGAGTAAATTTAAATATATCATGGCAAATAATTATTGTATTCAATTGGACTGAATTTTCATCTTCTTTGTATATTTATTTAAGAGGTTGTGATAGGGTGTGTAACTTTACACACTCTTCTGATATGAATTCTTCAAGTCCTTCAATCACTATACTTTATAAAAAAGAAGTAATTTCAAATGTAGCAAGCCTTCATTATTTTGGTTTATAATTCCAGGTTTTATCTATGTTATATCCAGGTATAAGGAAAATAAAAGTATTTTTAGTTTGCATGCAAAGTGTTTATGTTTTGTTTAGGCTTTCGTTAGTGGAACAGTCAAGGAAGGAACATTTTTTTCTCTCCAAGTAGGTCTTCAAAACAGCACATGTAACAGTATGCCTACTTGTGACATGTAAGGGCTTCACGGGTTTACTCAGAGAATAGAATTGATAGGTATTATTACAAATGCCACTCAAGTTTCCCTAGGATTTTGAGACCTAAAAATAATCGCAAAGCTTATTTTTAAAAAGCTTAAATAGCAATGCTCCATATGGATCCTTCGTTTGTCTAGTACATTCTTCTGTCAAAGCAGACATGGCTTTTCAGTACTTTGTGATGTTGCTCTTGTAGACAATACAGATAAAAAGAAAACATTACCTTTTGTATGGTAATGATTCCTTCCTGGGTATCTTTGTCCACAGCTATCTTGAAAATCCCCAGCCCATCACCATCCACAATCTTGTATTCCATTTCAGCATTGGCTCCTATATCTGCATCCGCAGCTTTAATTCTGGCCACAACTGAGGCTACAGGCAGTGATTCTGGGACGTTGTATTGGTAAGATCCTGTGAAATCCAAAACAAGAAATGAACAAAACCTTACACAAAGCTAACCAAACCAACCCCGCTTTTGTATTATCTTTGCTTTATTTTTCAAAAAAGGAAATATTAAGACTACAGGATATACATGACAAGTTTAAAATCGCCTGAAGACATGTGATAGTGATGATTGAGGGAAGATAACCGCCTGACAGCAGAAACAGATGGTGTGAACCAAGACAGGAGAAGAATTCCATTCGTGTATTCCTACTGGTGAGAAATATGTTACCTTTAATAATAAAAAATAACTCTTAAATAGCTAAAGTATAATTCATATGGAACCGTTAAATACGTGTGATTGAACATAATAATTATCATAAATTATATATATATATATGTATATGTGTGTGCGTGTAAGGAAATAAAAACAGAATAGCTTGGCTTCTCTTGGGCAAATACAATGCAAAATATTTCTGAGACAATGTTGGAATTTATTTAATAATTTTACTGAGATTTCTTCAAAAAACTGAACAAGGAGTGTATAAATGAATATAGGTCTTTGTTTAGCTCATGAATTTACCATGGGTAATAATTTGTTTTTGTAGCTGGGCATGATGGCACCTGCTTATAATTCCAGTGCTTAGGAGGCTGAGACAGGAGGGTTGCAGGTTCTAGATCAGTTTCAGCAACTTTATGAGGCCCTCTGCAACCTGGTGAGACCCAGGTTCAAAATAAAAAGTAAAATAGGGTTGGGGATATAGCTCAGAGGGAGAATGACCCTGAGTTCAATAGTCAGTACCACAAAAAGTAATAATAATTTTGTGGGTTTTACTTCAACTGATTCGGGGCTCAACAGTATAAGAGCATAGACAATATTATTTAAACTGAAATAAGAAGTAAAGAAGAAATAATTTATTTTTTTGCTAAATCTATGTCATTCCTCAATTTAAAAAAAAAAAAAAACAATTTGAGAGGCAGACGAAGAAAGTAGGAAATGGTTCAGAGCAATATATTTCTTCACCATTTTTTCTAATAATTTACCTTTTCCTGCCTCCCGAATCTTATTCTATTTTTCTTGAATCATTAAATTTTGGTGCATTTGTACTTATGAAGAGAGAAGAGTGGATTCTTTTGAGGAGGACTATAGAAAGGAGAATGAAGTTTTGGCTGAGACTTGCAATCTTCTAAAGACTGAGAAGGGTAACTTTTTTAAAAGTGTTTTCAATATATGCTTATCATTTTTAAGTGAGTTCTTTTACACATTTGCAATGCCCTAAGTAAAATTCAAATATTTAAAGGATAGAATTAACTCTCAGAGAAAAATCTTAGCAAAGATGAAAAGAAAAAACAGCTCTATGGCATATCCTTGGCTTTGGATGGAACTGGAAAATATTATGCTAAGTGAGATTAGTTAGTCACAAAAAGTAAAAAAAAAAAAAAAAAGTATGCTCTCCCTAATATGTGTATATGTGTAAGCTAGGGAGAAATTGGGACATAAGTGGGACTCGAGACAAAGAAGGCAAAACCTCAGATGAGCAAAGAAGGTGACTTAACTGAAGGTGATGGGGTGGAGAGGGAAACACCCTAATGCACATGATGTGCTTTCACAATCATCAAAGTCACTCACCAAACTGAACTTGAGAAGGAGGGAGGAGGAGGGAGTGGGGTAGGAGTTGGGAAAGAGTTCAATGAGAAATGCATGCCTACAGGCCTTTAACAGCTTGTACCTAACAAAGATGCATGATTACAGTGCACAGATTAAAAAATAAGCAGAAAAGTATCTTATAATCTAAAACCCCTCTGCTGTACCTTAGCAAAACATGAAATCCAAAGCTACTAAAATTCTAAGCACCAATTCTTATCATTTCAGGTTTAAAAAAACAATGGGGAACAGTTAATTTTATTATAAGTTAAAGATAATTACATTATTACTTTTTCTTCCGAAAATCCTTCCTTCTCTCCTATGACAAACTATCAAGACCACAAACTGAAAAAATTATTTTTTTAAACATATAAATGTAGGATTTTTTTTATATTTCCAGGAGGCATTACAATGTCTATTAGACAATAATCTAAACATTAAAAATAAGTAAATAAAAATGAAATAGCTAAAAAAGCATTATTATTTAATATACTTTTACTGCTGCATTATAATTATACATCATAATGAGGTCATAGTGATAGAAACATGTGCACACTGTACTTGGTATGGGAAAAAAAACAAAAAACAAAAACTGTTTCTCATATTTGCTCATAAAGTTTTCTCATTTGATAGAATTTCCCTCTCCCTGTTGGTAGAAAATTTGTTCTCCATTTCTATTGGACAAGCATTTTATGAACATTATACAGATATTATAGCATATAAAATATTTTATATTTTTTTCTTTTTTATTCTATTAAAAGTTCGAATACACCAAAAAGAAAAGAAAAAAGAGTAATTAAAAGACCCAAGATGAAATGTTTATTTTTTTTTTTTTTTAACAAACATAACTCTTCTAGAGAACATGTTTCTCTTTTCTCTCACTCTTTTTTTTTGGGGGGGGGGGAATAAGTCAAAAGTCACACTGGTCAAAGAAGCTGAATTGAGGGCATGTGGTTTGTGGTTTTGATCCTTTAGACTGATTTCTTTTGAAACACTGTGGTAGAACTACCAAAGGAATTTTCAATGTGCATGAACTGGTAACAAACTATGAAATGAAAAATAAAATCGTTTATTACTCTTTTCTTAGTCTTCAAGAATAAAGCATCATCTTTAGTGTGTAGAATTGATACATTGCATTACTAATTGACAACAACCTCATAATTTACACACTGTTTTAAAAGAATGGTCATACATAAAAAGACTAACAAATAAACACAGTTAACATTTGTCTAGTATTCAAAATGTGAATGAAAGTACAATTGTATTGAATTGAAGATAAAAGCACAATTAAATGATGTCTCTATTCGTCTTCCATGCCCTTATATTCCATGTTCCTGAACTAAAATTATGCTCTTGATAAAATAAAAATTTGGGAGAATGTAGGAAAAATTATTTGCTTGAGAAATATTTGAAAAATATTCTTTTATTTATTTTTTTCTTTTTTACATACAGGCTAGCAAGAAAAGTAAGTTAAACAGAATAGCTTACTTCGAGGAAAGCGAGGTGGGTTATCGTTGACATCTGTTAGGGTCACAGTGACTGAAGTCGTTCCTGACAGTCCTCCATTTTGACCAACCATATCCTTTGCCTGAATGACAAGCAAATACTGGTCTTTAGCTTCTCTATCCATGTTTGGAAGGGCCGTCTTGATGACTCCTGTAAGATTTCAAATCCCAGTAAAACGCATCATGAATCACTGCGTTTATACTAATAATGAAAATAGATATAAGTAGCAAGTTGTTGTTCGGTTGGTGCCTTTGGTTGTTTTGTTTACTTTTAATAATTTTAATGTGTATTAAAACAATTTTAATGTGTATTATTTATATTATAAATGTATATAATACTAGGAAACAAAAATGATATAATGTGGCCTTGTCAGTATTGAATGAAGATAATTAAGTTTTATGAAAATGTAGTTAAGAAAATATTAATTTACAAATAAATAAAATCAACCACTTTTCTAGAATAGTGCTAAGTTAGGTATTTAGGCACCTAGCAACAAACTTATCCTTTCCTTCTCGTTTAGTCTCTCCAAAATCGAATAGTGACTTACAATAATTTATTATCAATTACTAAGATTCCAAGTTAATTAGCATTCCATTCATAAGCAACTGTATCTTTGTTTAGGTCTGAATACTCTCAAACACACACACACACACACATACATACACACACACACACACACACACACACACACACACACACACACCAGCAACAAATCTGCATTAAATTACAATTATTTGAATGAGCTAATTTTTAAAGCATTGCCCATTCTAATAGATTGTAATTGGTGACTGTTACTACAACCAGAACAACATAGACTCATTTTAGTATCTTCATTTATTCACTTGACTGTCTACTCTTATAATTCATCTTTGAAATGTTATAATGAAAATAAAAACCCAACAGATCCAGGAAGTGTTTAATACGTATCATTCTCAGTCATACTAATTCTATGACTATTTCATATTTTTCCTACAATATGTCTAACTCTATAGCAAAACAAATGTTGATCTCACTAGTACTCACTGTCTTTAATCATAAACAATCATTGTGTAAGAGTTCTGAAACTCACATGGCCCCAACTTTGTTTATTTATGCTTTTGATCATCTTTTTTGTGTAACTTTTAAAATTGAACATTGATAATCTTGAAAACTTGACTAATAAACATGCTTTATCTATGTGAAAAATATTAATAAGATGAATTATATTAGGAGATATCCTATTCATTGTTTTAGTTTTTATTTCTATTCTTCCCCCACTTATCTCCCCAATATTAATATGTGTCAATGAATTATCATATTTGCAAATGTTTTATGATGGAGAGAAGTCTATAATATCTCAATCAACCAGCAAAAGAAATTTGCAGCTTCATCCTCTTATGGTTTTGCTTAAATGGTATTATTTTTTAAAAAAGAATCCAGTATCATTAGGGTAGAAGTCTGGCAGTCAAAGATACTTGCTTATTTTTCACACCTTTAATTGTTGCTTTATAAAAGATCCTATAAATAGCACTTTTTCAAAGCTAAAACCATCATAAAGTTTGCAAATTAATGCATGTGGCAAAGGTAATTTTCAAATGCCTCAGCTATTAAGCATGTGTTGAAGAACAAATAATTGGGAAAATTGAATTATACTAAGATGAATTAATAATTATAGACTTCTAGTTGTATGAATTCTGCTCGCTATATACTACTAAGCATAACCTATCTATATTTGGAAAAGAATTATCATAAATTACATTTTATTTTCATATTGTCATATATTACATAGACACACACAGACACATACACACAAAGTGAATTGTTAATACTATGTCTCTCAACTAGTAAAAGCCAGTTTTGCCTAGTTGAATCCATACAATCTGTAAGATTTGAGGGGGAAATTAAAATACTATTATAGTAATAAGTTATTGGTTAATTAAATTAAGTTATTATATAATAATAGTTTAAGTCATTTTAATGATAAAAAGTTCTGTCAAATTGAGACTGGCCTGAGCCAGTCATAAGCATTCTGAATAAGAATCTTTCTATAGTTGCATAATCTGATTCAGTAATTTAGAACTTTTCATTTGCTTATAACTCATATTCCCCCCAAAAAAATTTGCTAATAAAACACAAACTTATATTGCTATTGTTCAACCGTTCTCTGTCTTTTAATCTGAGAAAAAGTTTTGGTGGCCCTTTAATGTCTTATTAACTACTATTGAGTTTGTAAAGCCTATTTTGTTACCATGAAATCTCCTTAAAATTTCACTGTGCATACCATAAGAAAGCAGATAAGGTCCATTTATGAAATCTGCTATAGTGTAGGGAACCACCTGTCACAGCCTGAGTTCTGCATATTCATAATCTGAGTAAGCAAATCAGTCTAATGAACCCAGCATTCTAATGAACTTAGGGAACACATGACTGGGAAGGTTCAATGCACTGGAATTTTCCTCTTTACAACAAAATCAACATTTTTGGATATCACCTTGGATGAATTAATATTTCAAAGAGAATCTTAATATTGAAAAAAGACAGCTTTCTCTGTGATCTAGTTAACAGAGGAAACACTTCTAACAACTTGGACCTGTGTCACCTGCACTCACCAACTCCCCAAAACCACTTAGATTCCCCACTCTCTTCACTGCTGCCTTCATTTTCTATTGGCACCCCATGAGTTCTAAGACCACAGGATTAAAGAACCAAGACAGGAGTTTCCTTGTGACTTCTGTTTACTATGACAAGTTAGGAGGTCAGCACCATGAAAGAAATGAAGCCATTGTCAAAAGCAAACAGTGAACCCTCAAGAGACCCACATCCAGGTGGACAGGAGACTGTGCACAGGCATAGAATAGTGGGCAAGCCATGTATTGGGCTGTTTACATTGTTTATAACAGAAACCATTGGACATTATGTCCTTTCACTTGGCAGCTACTTCAGAGGTGACAGTTTTTGTATGAATATGCAGCTGTGAATGAGAATAGTAGATTCAGCAACTGGCTGAATACGCACTTACATACAATATTTCATTCTTCTCAACGAGAATTATTAATATCTTAAAATAGCCCATTGATGCTATTACCACCATTGGCCTCTTTGACTTTATGTCACATCAATAAGTGTCATGCTACATGATGTTTGTGAATATAGGACATACGGAGGAAAACATTCCATCACAGTGATTTGCTAGTAAAGACACACTTACATATTTTAATACAATATGCTCAGCTGTTGTAGATGAGAAAGAAGTATGATTCTATGCACAGTCAGATTGTGACAATTGTCATTATTATTTATTATTTATTTATATTTATTATTTTATTATTTTTATTTACTAAAACTCAAAACCTTAGAATACATAAAATTAATTAAAAATCAAGTGGATTTATTGCATATTGCCTTAGTTATGTTGAGGTATGTTCCTTCTATTGAGATTTTCTGCAGTGTTTTAACATGAATGGGTGTTGGATTTTGTCAAATGCTTTATCAACATCTATTGAGATGATCATGTGATTTTTGTCCTTAGTTCTATTTATCCATTTGTAGAAAAATAAATTAAATCTCTACCTCTTACCCTGCACAAAAGTCAACTCAAGACGGACCCAAGACCTGGAAATTAGACCAGAGACTTTGACATTAGTATCTAAGGGCAGAGGTCCAATACTCAAACATATATGCACAAGTAGAAACTTCCTCAATAGAATCCCCAAAGCTCAGGAAATTAAAGCAATAATTAATAAGTGGAATGACACTAAACCAAAATTTTCTGGTCATCAAAGGAAACCAAGAGTCTAACAAGAGAGCCTACAGAATAGGAGATCTTTGCTAGCTATTCCTCTGATAGAGAACTAATATCTAGAATATACAAAGTACTTAAAATACTTAACACTAAAAAACAAATAATTAAATCAATAAATGGCAACTGAACTAAATAGAAACTTCACAAAAGAAGAAATACAAATGGCCAATAGATATATGAAAAATGTTCAACATCATTAGCAATCAGTGTTATGTAAATTAAAACTACACTGAGATTCCATCTAACACCAATCAGAATGGCAATCATCAAGAAGTCAAACAATCATAAATGCTGGTGAGGATTTGGGGAAATAGGAATTCTTCTACACTGTTGGTGGGTTTGCAGATTACTTCAGCCTCTATGGAGATCAATGTGGATATTCTTTAGAAAATTGGCAATGGATCTACCGTATGATCCTGCTACACCATTCCTGGGTATCTTTCTAAAGGGACTGAAATCATAATATCATGGTATGTATGCATATCCATCTTTATAGCAGCACAATTCACAATAGCCAAATTATGGAGCCAACCTAGGTGTCCATAAACAGGTGAATGGATTATAAAATTATGGGATATTCACAGAATGAAATTCTACTCAACAATATAGAGGAACAAAATGATGTCATTTACAGGAAAACTGATAGAAATGGAGAATATTATGTTAAGTGAGTTTAGCCAGTCACTGAAAGCAAAGGGTCATATGTTTTCTCTCATATGCAGAAACTAGGAAGTAACTGGGATATCAGAGGAACTTCAGATAATAGAGGGGAAACTCCAGTGGTGCAAGGTAGATATTCTAGGGGAAGGGGGAGGAGAGAAGAGGGAGAATCTACATATATAATATCAATCTCAATATCCTGAATGCGGAAGAAGGGAGTAGGGAGGAAACCTAGGGAAAGCCCACTGAGTGCTGTGGACAAGTAAGTCACTATCATTATGAAATACATTATGTAATGCACAAATAAAAGTCTAAAAAAATCAAGTGGAGGGATACTTGAAGACTAGGATGGCAAAATATTTTAAGGATGAACATTTTTGACATGAATTGCATTAGGAAAATAAATATCCTTGTTTATAGAAAAAAACTATTAGTTCTGATACTTTATGAAGTACTGTGTAACATATTTGTATATTTACAGAAATGAATACTGACTAAGGTCCAGAACCCTCTTTCTTACAAATATAGAAACTGGAACATAATGAAATAAATCCTGGACAAAGCAGTTTCAACTTTTGAGGGAAATAAATATTAGAGAAGCTTGAAAGTTACATTTCAAAGGAATTTAGAAACCAAAGTAAGCATAGATGATTATGACTTAGTTTCTGCTTTAAAAAGTCCTTTAATAATATAAGTACTAGAATATTAATTATAAGTAAATTTAATGAAATGAACAGTAAAATCAAGTATGCCAATTTTTACTGATATTTGTCCATAGTTTCCATCAAATATAAAGTATATATCCCTGTTTTAAGAAGTATGCAGCAGCCAGGCATGGTGGCACATGCCTGTACTTGGGAGGCTGAGACAGGAGGATTTCAAGTTTGAGGCCAGCCTCAGCAACTTAGTGAGAACTTGTTTCAAAATTAAAAAATTAAAAGGGATGGGGGGTATAGCTCAAAGTAGCCCCTGGCCTCAATCTCCAGCACTCTAGTACTGAAAAAATATTTAAAAATTATGTTGCTACTTATCTAAGAAAGAAAACACTAGGGGAAAATTTTTCAAAACATGAAAAATACTAGATATACATTATTATATGCATAATATGTATGTGGTAAAATTCTTCCTAATAAGTTAGCATTTCTTTCTAAAACTCTTTTCTATGCTTTATATTACTTGATTAATCTATTTTTTTCAGTATAGCACATAATACAACCATAAAAAGACAGAGAAGCGCCAACTAATAAACTGGGAAGCAACTGGAAGTCCGAAGAATTCCAGACCTGACAGTAATTGAAGAGTCACTGAGGATCGGGTGCAGTGGAACATGCCTGCAATCCCGCTGCTCAGGGGGCTGAGACGGGATGATCACAGTCTCAAGGCTAGTACATGGGAACTTAGAGCGACCCTATTTCAAAATTTAAAAAAAATGGGAGCTGGGCGTGGTGGCTCACACTTGTAATCCCAGCATTCGGGAGGCTGAGACAGGAGGATCCAGGTTCCCGGCCAGCCTCAGCTACCTAGTGAGACACTCTGCAACTTAGTGAGACTTGGTTTCAAAATAAAGAATAAAAAATAGGGCTAGGGTATAGCTCGGAGGTAGAATGCCCCTGAGTTCAATCCCCAGTACCTCACTGAGTGTAGCTCAGTGGAAAAACACTCCTAGGTCCAATCCCCAGACATACATACACACACACACACACACACACACACACACACCACTGAATACTGAATAAGGGGCTTTTCTCCATTTGTAAGCTATGTATTCAGCAAACTTTGGCAGAAGCCAAGGCCTTCCGTAACATTAGTCACACCACAGTATGGGTCCTGAGTGAAGGGTGTATTTAGAGGGGGTGAGTTTTATGATGATACTGCTCACATCAATTGTGAGAAAGCAAATACACATGGAACATATGACTCAGGTAGTATGTAAAAACTTAGGTTTAAGCAAAAACTAAAAAACCAGTCATCTTTAATACTCAATTTATTTTCCAAAGCTAGCCTCATGGCGGTGGGTCTGTTGGGTCAGCCAGACTCTCTGCTTGGTTAAAAGTCCTGCTGATGACGACATCTTCAATCCTCAAGGCTTTGTGAAAGGAAGACAAAACTTTGTCTTTCATCAAACCTTAAGATTAAGGGATCAGAGTCACAGAGAGGGAAATGATGTTGGATGGAAGAAACAAAATAAATAGATAGAAAAGGAGTCACAAGCTAGAACAAAAAAACTGTCACTTTAATATGGTAGCCTTCGATAAGACCTGTTAGATCCAAAAGTTTCTAAGGAATTTAGAAGTGACCCTGAGCATTGTAGCTGATCCTTAGGGAAGTGTTGGTTTATCAGACAACTGAGGTCACACAAAAGAGGAATCTCCTTGGGCATAGTTGGCTGTAGTTGAAGAGTTTAAACAAAATGTATACCCATTGATAAGACATTGAAGGGCAGGACTGGGAATATGACCAGCACACCCTAAATCACCTTGTAATTATTGAACTAGGGATATTCCCACAAGCTTCTTCCTATCCCTCCAGAAAGCTCCCTAAATAAGATGCCCTCCTCCCTATCCCTCACAAAAGTTCCCTAAAAAAGCACTCTTTTACTTTGGAGTTGGCTTACATTTTCCCTTGAATGCATGTTTCCTACATTCCTAAATAAATTTCTGGCCAAGTTCCATGATACACTCACCTGTAATTCCAGTACGTGGGAGGCTGAGACAGAAGGCTCAATTACAGGTTTGAGGCCATTCTAAGTAACTTAGGGAGGCCTGCAGCAACTTAGTGAGACCTTGTTTCAAAATACAAAGTAAATGAGGTTAGGGTGTAGCTCAAAGGTAGAAGGCCCCTAGGTTCAATCCCCAGTAACACACAACACATACACACATACACACACACACACACACACACACACACACACACACACACACAAATTCCATTTCTTGAAAAAATAAGAATTTATGTAAGGCTTTGCTTCTAACTAACAATCATTTACCCAGTCCTGCTATATATCAAATATAAACATAAATGGGATGTGTTTGCATGCGTGTTGCAGAAGAGAGATCAATATACTTTGCAATAATCATCCCAGTAAATTTCTGAACATGATGGAGAGAGGGGACGAGAATATTTTCAGCTTTTTTAATGTCATATTATTTTGCTCCTAGAGCCATTTTATTTGCTTGTGGAAGTAAGTTTTCAGCATTGGCTTTTGCAACTACTCCCAGTTTGGTTTTGTGAAGGAGAAATTAAGGTAGAAAATAAAGTTCCCCTCTGGTCATTTGGCCTATAAACGGTGCTACAGATGGAAGACGTGCTCCGCCACTTTAACCATGTTACTTTTCTTAGTAGCTAAGCACACTTACAGAAATGTACCTAACAGTGATTTGCTGGACCTATTTTTACTAATCTTTATTTAGTATATTTTCAACATTTTTTTCCTGTCAGGATTTTACTTTCTTCCTCATTACTACTAGGTTTCGAGAAGTGGAAAATAATGTTATTTCTAACATATATAAAAAAGCAGATTGACAATAAGGAAGACTAGCTAAAACTTAATATACAGCTCTCCCTGTCCTATAGGTCTAAAAACTTTTCATTTTTGTGAAATACTATTTATTAGTTTTGAAAGTATATTCTACATAGTATGAATTAGCTGAGAAGACCAAAAAAAAAAATGTTCACAGTATGCCTACCTTAATGAATGTAGAAAGAGAAGTCCAAATGATTACCATAATTACAATAAAAATAGATATTCCTCATCTCTCACGAGTCTTTCAATTTTAAAATTAACATTTACTTAAGTACAAATAATATAATCCCATGGCATACACTAATGTCCAGCTGATCAACTGATCAACTGATGGGATTTAATTTCACAAGGTTATAGGAAAAGCAAGATACAGCAAGATTGAAATTCAGAAGCCAGTCATTAGTAACAGCAAAATATTTAACCTGTGGGATTAATACATGCTATTTCTGGATAAATTACATAATGCAAGAGTGTATAATTTGTGAGCAAATTGTCAGAAACTTGTCAAAGTCTTTTTAGACTAGAAAAAGCTGATATATAAGGGAAGGGGTGGGTGTTCAAATTTAAGTTCCTCAGATCTATTATTAAGTCAAAGATGAGCATACTTTCTACATTCACAGGATTCCTATCATAAACCCAGTATTTCCATTTACTTCTTCAGCACTTGCTTAATCATAAATATTTCTTTTGGCTTAAATATCCCAGGTTATTTCCAATCTTTAAATTATACTGACTTAAAAATAAATTTCTTTCTGGGCGTGGTGGCGCACGATTGTCCCAAATCCAGCATTTGGGAGGCTGAGACCAGAGGATCCGGGTTCATGGCTAGCCTTAGCTACCTAGTGAGGCCCTCTGCAACTTAGGGAGACTCTGTTTCAAAATTAAGAATAAAAATAGAGCTGGGGGTATAATTCGGAGGTAGAATGCCCCTGAGTTCAATCCCCAGTACCGCAAAAAAAAAAAAAAAAAAAAAAAAAAAAAAAAAAAAAAAAAAAAAAAAAAAAAAAAAAAAAAAACCCACAAAATATACTTCAAAGAATAAAAAAAAAATACTGGTATAAAATACTCATAGTAATCTGTTTAAAAAGTTGTAATGGATGAGCTAGGGTTGAATTTACTTCTCTGTCCATGTTCCTCACAACTGTTTTCCCTGAAAGATATTAAAGATAGTTTTCTCTGCACTGATTGAGAACAAATGAATAATGCCCTAGTTGTAAACATAGAAAACATGATCAATGCCATTAAAATATACATTTAGAATCATAGGTATTTTCAAATTTGTAATCGTAAATTTAGATACATAAAAAAAATAATTCTACTCCATTAGAATGATAGAATTGTTGAAAATGGGGAATTGTTTAAACATAGAGAATTGTCAGATTTTCATGGTGGTTAAAAAAAAAATCAATGGCACACACCACCCTTCATATATATATATATGAAGAGAGACAGAAAAGCTTAATATATATATATATATATATATATATATATATATATATATAGAGAGAGAGAGAGAGAGAGAGAGAGACAGAAAAGCTTAACACATTAAATAATCATTTTATAGCTAAAATAATACTACTTCATGTTATAATCTTACTTAATTTAACTATTTAATCATAATAGAGAAAAACAGCTAATAAACTATGTACAAAAATTTTATACATGCAGTTTTGAAACTCATAAAAAATCTTTCCCTAAAGCCAATAAAAAGTTAATTTAGTTTTTGATTTAGCCGATCAAAATCCTCATTGTTTCCATTAGTTTCCCTGAGAAAAACCAACCCCTGGAAAGATGGATTGCATTTCTACCTATTCAACTGCATAACAGAAAGGTTTCTGCTTGAATCTTAAATTTTCTCATGCATAATTCCCTTGATGGATATATTAAAGAAAACAAACAAAAATAAAACCTAACGGCAAAAGATTAAGTTTTTTCTTATAGAGTCAGCAGATGGTAGTTGATATATGTTTTTTCATTTGTTTCTTATGTTTTTGTGGTAGTGGGGATGGAACTCAAGAGCCTTCTACCTCTGAGCTACAACCCCAGTCCTATTTTATTTTATTTTATTTTTTGTTTTGAAATAATGTCTTGCTAAATTGCTGAAGCTGGCTTGGAACCTGCAATTCTCCTGTCTCAGCCTCCCAAGTACTGGGATTCCAGGCATGCTCCACCACACCTAGCTTAAGATGCTTTTGAATGCATAACATTTGAAAACATTTTAGGAATACAAATAAGTATCTATTCTTGAAAATGGGATAACTTTTCGCATAAACAACATGCTATTTTTACCAAAGTGGATATAGTGAAAGAAACATAATAAAATATAATGTATATAATCAACGACATTAAATAAAAATAAATAATATAAATCTTAAACCATGAGATGAATGATAAATTTGCAAGGAATGCCAAATTTCAATTTTTACCTGTCTTTGGTTCCACGGAGAAGTATGGCTGTCCCTGGAGAATACTGTAGACGACTCGGGCGCTGTTCCCATAAGTAGGATCATCAGCGTCCGTTGCTGTCACTTGCACCACTGAAGTCCCTAGACAAAATCCCCAAACCCATCAGATTAAAAACTTCCAAATACAACAACATAAAGTTCACAGAATATTGAAGATTCTACATTAGACTTATTTGTAGTTTCAATTTCTCTTCTCTTTCAAGGCATGTGAAAAATCGATGTGACATTTTTGGTTTAAATAACTCCAAAGAAATTATGCATGCTAATACAATTCTTGAAATAGTAGAGGGATATGAAAATATTGTTATGAAAATATAAACTATTGGTGATGCACAAGAAAGGGATATACTCAGAGTTGGATGGGACTGAAATTTTAGACATCTTATCAGTCAAAGTCAGATGGCAGGTTTCCATCCAGAGCAGTCCCTACAAGACTCCATAACTGTCCAAAGGACATCTAGAGCTAAAACAACATTAAATAGATGTTCAAATCATTGGCGGCATCTCACTGTTGTAGTTAAGTGTAAAGCCAGACCGCAATCAGAATTTCTTATGTTCTTAATAACTTTTTTATTTTTATTTGTTTATGTTAAGTTATTTAATAACAAACCCTTAAGTAAAAATTTTAACATTTTCCCAAAAGATGAAGTGGATGATAAATTAAAAAGGGCAATATAGGACATTTTTTCTATATTGTATGTCATACTGTTTCATTTTCCTGTATATTTACTTATATGCCAAAATACTTATTCTGATATGCTTCTTTTATTTCCATTTGGAATATAATCTCTGAAATATTAGAGAAACCCATGTGTGCTAAGTTTATATATTCATGCACATATTATTATATAATTTATGCCCTGTCTGATAGAGAAGGGAAATGATCTTTTATGTATTATTTAAGGTCTTCATTAATTTCTTGAAAATGTACTTTAAATGCAGAATCTTCTTTAGAACTTCTTTAGATTTCTCTTTATAAACATTTTAAGTCAATATTATTTTTATGAATCCATTCCATTTTCCACATTATAATTTACCTTACCAATTCTCTTTTTGTTAAAACTGGGTAACAAATAATAAGTTATGGGCATGACATCATTTTTAAAAATGCTTATTTTTTTAATTTCACAAACTTATGGAAGTATGCCCTGTGGATACCTGGTAGGATCAAGATAATTAATTATTATATTTCAAAATCTTTTAAATATTTAAACTCTGAAAGTTGATGATGTTTAGTAAACATTATAAGTTATATTAGTATTTTTATTTTCTGTATAATATAATATCCTTATAGCAATATTTATTACAGTGATATATTTAAGGTTTAATTTCCTACTTAACTTTAGAACAATTTAATAAAATAAAACAATTTTAATAATAAAAACTAAACCAGTGAATTTGGTTCAATACAACAATACATTACTTTCTGAAATGTTCCTTAGGTAATTAAATATATACAATATATATTAGTATACATCATATGATAGACATACACACATATATACATAAACCTACATATATTTGCAAAAATATGTGTTTCCCTGCTTATCTATGCTCTTCAGAAAATCAATAAACTATCCTGGAGATTAATTATAATTGTTTAAAATATGTAATTATTTAATATCCAATGAAAAAATCTCTATCAAGCACTGAAAACTGTATTGTATATGCCAAACCCACCATTTATTGTATATGCCAAACACACACTAAAATGGTGTTGAGAATTAAACACTTTATTAAACTATGACTCGTTACAAATCTTTATAACATACTTTAGGTTGATATTCATTGTTCTAAATTTTAATTTTTACGTTAACCCAATGGTTTAAATTAGTGTTAAAAAAAATTCTAAAAGATTTGAAAACCATTTCTAAAAATTAACTTGTGTGAAACAATGAAGAAAAAGTAATACACATGGGCATAATGCTATTTGATATTCAAGTAAGCCATCCAAATAAAAACTACAGTGCATGATGTAGTCTCTTAAACAAAAAGCTCACATGAAGCCGGGCATGGTGGCGCACGCTTGTAATCCCAGCATTCGGGAGGCTGAGACCAGAGGATCCGGGTTCGCGGCCAGCCTCAGCTACCTAGTGAGGCACTCCGCAACTTAGTGAGACTCGGTTTCAAAATAAAGAATAAAAAATAGGGCTGGGGGTATAGCTCGGAGGTAGAATGCCCCTGAGTTCAATCCCCAGT